>CM046337.1:22877966-23127489 GCA_025403435.1 Artocarpus heterophyllus
TTCCTCGTGCCCGGATGTTCATCGGTTCGCAAACATCACTATGCACAAGTTCTAGAACCCCTTCGGCCCTATTGCCCTTAGACCCGTATGGTCTTTTGGTCATTTTACCCTCCAAACAAGATTCACATTGAGGTATAGATTCCACCTTTAAGTGACTTAAAGGTCCATCCCTTACCAACCTTTGAATCCTATTCAGGTTAATATGGCCAAGGCGCAAATGCCAAAGATAAGTCTTATTAGAGTGAGAAGTTTTAAGTCTTTTTGAGTCATTATCATTTATCTCAGCATTAAGCAATAGTCCATCTTAGGTTTGATAAAATATAGATTATTTTGCATCCATCCAGAACAGATAAAAGATTTGTTTTTACGAATCACCACTTTTTCATTAAAAGATACCACGTAGGAGTCTTTAAATAAAGAAGATACAGAAATTAAATTCCTTTTAAATTTAGGAACATAAAAACAATCTCGCAAAATTAAACTCCTATAATTATCAAAATAAAGATGGACATCTCCCACTGCTTCCGCTGAGACCAAGGATCCATCGCCCATCCGAAGCGTTAAGTCTTCACGAAGTAGACTTCTCGTTTCTTTGAATCCCTGCAGAGAAACAAACAAACATGATTAGTTGCACCAGAATCTATGACCCAAATGTCACTGGATTCCTCAACCAAACAAGTTTCTAAATATAGAAGATCACACCTACCTCCCTTGGAAAGGAAGTCCTTGCAATGCTTCTTTATATGCCCGACCTTACCACAAAGAAGCACTTAAGCTTCTTTGGGTTCTTCTTCTTCTTCTTCTTGCTCTTGGTAGCAATAGGAATAGAAGACTTCCCACTCTTGGCCCGTTGCTTCTTTCCATTCCCAGAGTTAGGATTGGAACCAGAAGCAGCTACCATATTGGCCTCTCCACCAGCAGGAGACTCCCTGATCAGCAGTTCAAACTCTGTAACTGTTTCATCAGTTCTGTCAAGGTCATATCCCGTCTATTGCTTAGATTAAAAGTAGCTCTAAACGGAATAAATTCCTTAGACAGAGTCTCAAAGACCATAGTCATCTGAGTTTCAGCATCGATGTCGGCTCCATTGGTTTGAGCCTCAGCGAGGTAACCCATGACCAACATCATGTGCTCCTTTACAGATGTCCCCGGTCTCTGTCTACAGTTTAAGAGTTTCCGAAGCGCCCCTTGCCGCTTTGTTATGGCCTGGCCTCCAAACATGTCCTCAAGATTATCCAAGATCTGCTTCGCAGTCTCATAATCCTGATGTTGAGCCTGCAGCACGTTATTCATGCTAGCCATAACATAGCAGCGGGCCTGATCATTAGCATCTTTCCAGCGTTCGTACGCTTGGAATTGCTCATTACTTGAGTCTCCCGTAGGCTCGGGAGGACAAGGAGTTGTCAGTACATATTTCAGTTTCTCAAAGGATAGGACGATGTCCAGGTTCCGTTTCCAATCATTATAGTTCTCACCGGTTAATTGGTTTTTGTCAAGTATCGATGATAAAGCGTTTTTAGACATTTTCAATCTACAATAAAGAATCATATACCAAACATAAGCAAACATATTAATAATTTAGTAAGATAACACAATCATGTAAAATCATACAAATGTGTTTATGTGTCAAAACCTTGAAATATCACAACCTTACAACGATAATTCCCAACTCAGAATTCAACAAGCTCCTAGGGGAGTCATGCCTAAATTCAATCAGGAACACGGATCCCCTCCTGATTAATATATGCCATCCAGGACCCGTATGATCCAAGCATATACTAATAATTCGTTTCTTTGGCCATTAATTTTATTAACAGAGCTCCTAGGGGAGGTTAATAATAAAATTAACGTGAGTGTATAACCACCGTTTCCATATTTTATCCATGATTTATAATCACCACCTAGGGGTGTGCAACCATAAATCATACTAAAATACCTTATCCTTTTAGAGATCCAATCTGGTACATAATAGAAATCCCTTCCTAGGGGTTGGGACCATCATGTCTTCCTATGGACCAACGATGGAGGCCTTAGGTTCTCTCTTCGAAACCTTCTCCCACTCAATCTTTTGAAGTCAAGGTTTTATTTTAAAATTATGCATGAACAATTTTAATATGAGCGGCACTCCCTATTCTATATGACATGTTATCAATATACATGGTAAATCATATTATAATGCAGACAAGCAAAGCAATCAAGCAAAGCTACAAGCATAATAATAATAACCGTAATATTATGGTTCCACCCTAGAGAATAGAAAAACTAAGATTACAAGAGAATAATCGAGACATTTATCGATTCTTCATCCTTGAATCCTCAAGCTGTATCCTTCTTCATGTAATATCCATCTTCAAGTCCTCAATCCGTATGAATCGAACACTTCATATTTCCGGTCATATCCAAATTTAATGTTTCTCAGAATCGTCCCAAAAATAAATTAAACTGCACCAAAAATTGCACCTTTTCTGGACACCTGGATGCTCTCTGTCGGCAGGCCGATCTAGGGTGATCGGTCTGCCGATCATGGTGGTTCGGCCTGCCGAACATGAAGGTTCGGCCTGCCGGCAGAGCACCAAAATTCTGCCCCACTGTCGGCCTGCCGGACCGTACGTCCGGCCTGCCGATCTGTGACCTTCGGCCTGCCGAACTGTGAGGTCCGGCATGCCGACCGAGCAGAAAACACTCAATCTAGAAAATACAATTTTGATGCAATTCATCAATTTTATTTTCAACAATTCAAAAACATAAATTAGAGACTCAGGAAATACCTGGAGGCGCCATCATCTATCTTCAAGATCCGACTTCTCGTTCCGTCTTCTCCGAATAATTATTTAATTACAAAATTCTTACAAATTAAAAATTAAATAATAATTCCTAGACGGAGATGATAGTCCGCCATCTAATTACATGAAAAACTTAGATACACATTCTAACCTCTAAGGAACCATAACCGGTATTAATTAATTAATAAATAATTAAACAACAATTTAATCAACCATAATTAATTAATAAACATTCACCATATAATCCATGACAACATATATATTATATAGAAACCTAGAGTGCCATCTCTCTATAAAATTCAATTCAAGCATTGGAGAGATTAAGATCACAAAATTTATGCATATAACATGATCACAAACTTGCAAATTTATATAAAAACCTCGGCTCTGATACCAATTGTTGGAAACAAAGTGCGCAGCGGAATTTTAAAAAAATTTTTCATCAGAGTATTTTCCAAAATACAAGTATGACATGTTATATGTATAAATTAAACAGATCTTACTAACCTCAGTATGTCGAAGAACCTCCGCGACCTGTGTAGAGAAGTAACGTTCCAGAAGAGCCTCAACCAACTGGTCTTCTTTGCTATTCTCTATCCACAACCGGAGTGAGTGTGGGCTCACACGTACAGCTCTTCCACCGGTGACTCTCCTTCCAACCAATAGAGAGAACCCAAAGCTAGTGTTCGTGATTTGTGAACAAAAGCTCTCAGGGAGTTTTCAGATGCTCACTAGAAGAGTATCACTCTTAATCTCTCAAATTGATCTGAGTAAATCATTAGACTCACTCCCTTTTTATACCTATTGGTCCTTGGGGTCAGTCCATATCAGATTAGGTCTCAAAAATCGAAACAGAATCAAGTTCGGATCAATATCTGATAAGATACGCGTGAAAAACGCGTAATCTTAGCTGTCGCGGTCGGCATGCCGAACTGTGAGATAGGCAGGCCGAACTGGCAAGTTCGGCAGGCCGAACTTTCTGATCGGCAGGCCGAACTGCCGAGAAAAAATCTCCGCGAATCTTTTATTTTCCACCCGAGATTCTATAGGATAAAGTCTCAGTTTTGATTCAAATAGCCCAATAGAAAAGATATCTGATCAAAACAAACTCTATCAAGATAATCTCTAAGAAAATAAATCAATTCAAATAATTCTACAAGTTTATCTTGATCTAATTGTCCAAAATTAAAACAACCGATAAACAGACAAGAATTATCCGAACGCCATAATTCAACAAGTTCATCTTGAACTAATTTCTTACAAATTAATTCAACCGATAAACAGACATGAATTATTTGATTCTTATAAATTTTAAACCAATCTGATAAATCCGACATAAGTCACCAATTATTGGAAAAGCACGCCGTGTCGTTACAGGATTTTGTGAGCTAGCAAAGGGGACCAAAATGGACCTATAAAGTTCAAGCTCATGATAATTATGAAACCCAATATCCCAGATATACATTTCACAATTATCAACTCCAACGCTACTCCACTAAAAGCTTGGAGCTGCACTCTCGAACTTTACAGAATTACGAAGCTCGTGTAGCTAAGTCTCCATGACATATCATAGTGTATCGCATCCCCATATGATCATCCATAATCGGCTTAAGGACAAGTTCTGTCTTACCTTCCCGATTATTTTTATCTTACGTTCCATTGTCTCACCATTAGAAAACTTACCATCCAAAGATAGTATACCATTCGGTTACACCTATGTATCCAAATGGTTGAGCGCTCCAGTTTTCCAATTACAGGACAACGCATATAAGAGGATATCATTACTCCTAAAGAGGAGCTATGGATTCCATATCTATGAATAACAAGTCTACGCTATCAAGAGTCATGCCTCCAACGTACCGGCATGCATGCCACTATAGAGATGTGGGAGTCACCCATTGGTACATCAAAAGACACAAGTCGAGACAACGGGCCCATTATTCATCTCAGGATTAAGATACAATACAAACGACTGTCTAAAGTGAATCGATTTGCCAAGACAGAATTATTAATCCAAATCAATTCACTTTATGTCCCGATCCAACACATCGTCACCTATGACAACGCGCCAATGTTTCTATTCACGGAGTCCAACTCCGATGGCCAAGACAAACCATCTCCCAAAAGGGATATAGACAACATAACAATCTTTACATGAATAAAGCGCCCAACTTTATTCCCTCGATTGCGGATCATATATTTTAGACCATCACCTTAAGAGTCGTGTCTACCGCATAATCATCCCATCATATGCCCAACTCTTAAGGTTTAGACTGACAGTCTCAGACTACTGTTTGCTTATCATACATTCAACGAATATGAACGTAAAGAGGACAATATTTGGTATATATAAATGAATAAATTCTTTATTGATAAAATGTCTCCAAAAACGTATTACATTTTTACTCCTTAGAGCATACATGTCTAACAACCCCTGCCTTGAGCATCGGAGAGCCCTTGTCCTTTGACTGATACCTTACTCTCACCTCTGAAGCGTCCCTCCTCTTGTTGCAGGCACGCCGGGCCATGTAGAGGCGAGTTGGGGAAGAGCAGACCGTGCGCAGCCGCACGTGGTGTTGATCTATCGCCGGATCATGGTAAGCATCAACAATTATGATTAAAACTTTTTATGGTACGGTTGGCTGGCAAAAGAAATGGCCTATAGTTAAGGCATTTTAAGAAGAGCATTTAGTTGGCAACATTGGTTTTGCAGGATTTAGGTCAAGACTTTATTCCTGTTTGTTGAGTGAAGCATTACGAAAGATGGGTGTTAGTTGTCTAAAGTCAGTTGCATCACAAATGCTCATTACTAAACAATATAGAAAAGTCCTTTTTATTCCACTAGGTTATCACCCATTACCTTGAAAACTGTGAGCTCCAATCTAGTATGTAATCTACTTTTTAGACTGAATCCTATTGTTTTATTAGTAGTGGGGTTATAACCCTATAAGGTTAAAAAAGATTGCTCAACAATATATGGATTATGATCTTTAGCCATACAAAAAAGGGTTATTAACAGTAATGAGCCTTAAACTTTAGGGCCTCTTTCACTTTACTCCTGAACTTAAAAAATCACAATTTTATTCGTTGAACTTTCAAAACTCCTCACTTTGCCCCCTAAATTTCAAAATCACCATTTTGCTCCTAAACTTTCAAAACTCCCCATTTTGTCTCCTAAACTTTTGATTTCTTCATTCAAATGGATAGAATTAAGATTCACACATAGGTCACTTGTAAGGACAAAAAAGAGATTTTATTACTCCTAAGTTTTGTTTTACATTTACACTTTCACTTGACGCCTTTGTTTTCTTATCTCACCAAACTCCCATTTAGGAAAGGTTTGCCAATACATTTCTTCTCATTGAATAAGTTGATATTGTCATCAATATCTAAATTTAAATACTAAAGAATATGAGTTACGTATTAAAGATGAGGACGTATCGGTGAACAATATTAAAAAAATACATATAGACCCTTCTTAAATGAGAGCAGATAAAAAATGTGAAACAAAACTTGATAGGAATAAAATTCTATTTTTGCCCTTACAGGTAAGTCATGTGCAAATCACGTAGGTTTAATTCTGTCTATTTGAATAAAAAATCATGAGATAAAATAAGGAGCTTTGAAAGTTCAAAGGCAAAATGGTGATTTTTAAAATTCAAGGGGTAGCGTGAGGAGTTTAAAAAGTTCACGGTGTAAAATAGTAATTTTTAAAGTTTAGGATGCGAAGTGAGAAGAACCCTAAAACTTAGGAGTCATTAATATTAATAACCCATAAAAAAATAAAATACAAATAAAACATGCCATTTACATCAAAATAGAACATCTTCAATCTAAAAATATCCACTAATTACTTTATTGACAAAAATGTCTAGAACAATATACTTATAAAACTGTTATAATCTTCAATAATAAAGCAAAAAAAAAAATGAATGTTTAGAATGGAAAACATAATGAAAAGAATCGACACAAAAAATTTAATTTCTATTGTTTCCTTTTTTACATAAGAAGATCAAATGATTCATTATTGGAATAAATGAGACCTTCATTTTCGTTTTAAAAAAAACAAGAACAAAAAAAAAGAAAGAAAACAATTTTTTAAAGTCAGGATACTTCATCATCGGTTGCCATAATTAAATATCCATCCTCAACAAAGAAAAAAACTCATTAGTACTATATGCTTTGAACAAAACTCCCACAAAGAAACCTACAATCAAACGAACCTGCTAAAATGTTGCAAACGGTTCAATTGACGACTCTCCGTAGATGCCAAGGACCCGCTTCAAATGACAACCTCCACAAATGCCACCAAAGCATTGCGAACAATGAGCCCCTTTCTGTATTCCAAAAATGTTGCTCAAATGATGTATTCATTTTGGTTAACGATCTGTTCTTGAAAAAATTAAGGGTTATTAATACTAAGGACCCCTATACTTCAAGGTTTCTCTCATTTTTTCCTTTAAACTTTAAAAATTGTAATTTTATTCCATGAACTTTCAAAATCCTTATCTTGCCCCTTAATTTAAAAATCATCATTTTGCTCTTGTTCCAAAAGCTCCTCATTTTGTCTCATCTTTTTCGATTTTCTATTAAGATAGATAGAATTAAAGTTACGTGATTCCCGCATGTGTCATTATAAGGGCAAAAATGAAATTTTATTATTATCATGTTTTATTTCATGGGTGCACTTCATTTAAGGTTTTTGTTATCTATTCTTATTCAAGAAAGGCCTATATGCATATTTTTTCTCGATATTGTTCATCGATATTTTCTCATCTTTTTAGATATTGGCAAATAATATCAACTTATTAATGAGTTATGTATTAAAAATGAGAAGAAATGTAAAGGCAAACCCTTCCTAAATCAAAGTTTAGAAAAAAAAAAAAAAAAACAAAGACATCATATGAGAGTATAAACATGAACAAAACTTAGGGATAGTATACATGACCAATGTAGAAATCAAGTGAGCTTAATTCCTATTTGAAAATGATATGTTCTTGATAAAATTAGATTGTGTTGAATGGCACCCTATTAAAACATTACAAGAAATTTGATTTTTACCAACCAAAAAATAAATATTTTAGTTGAGAGTTTGACGATCTATCTACCCTCTGTTAGGATCAATGACCTAAGGAATAAATACTTTAGTTTTACTTATAACATTTTTAGTAAAATAAATAATAATGCAAATATTTTATGTATATTGTAATAGTCCTCATATTACTTTCATATCAATGATTGCATATTAGCAAATATGTGATCCGTGACTATTAGAACTAAGTCTTGGAATTAGGCACATATGGAGTTTATATGTGAGAAGATCTGATTTAGAGATTGATATTCTAAATTATATAGCCTACAGTCTATGAATAAAGCTGGGCACTTCATACATGACAAGACCGTAATAGAGATATATGTCTAATTAGAGAGGTGGCTTATCTTGGTCGTTGAAGCGGATTGACTCCATCATATATACATTGGCATGGTAGACCTAATTGCGATCACATAGGGGACTAGACCTAAAGTTGAATTCATTTAACTTAAATCAATTCTCTTGGATAATCATTTATTAGTTATCTTAATCTTGAAGTGGATTCATGACAACATGTTTGTAGTTTGTATCTTATGATATGCCAAGAGCAAGAGTTTCAATGAACGAAGGCTCTAATCTTAGAGATGCAACCTATATTCGATGAGAGCATAATCCACAAACATAGAATCCATAGCTCTTTAACAAATAGTTAATATTGTCTTTTCAAAGGAATTATTTGGGTATTGGAAAATTTAACGAGGCCTCGGTCATCTAAATACATATGGTAACCGGATAATATTACTTTTAGATGTATTGGAAAAGGAATGAATTTTTTAATAGTGAAATAATAGAACTTTGAGATAAAATACTTGAAAGGTAAAATGTAACTAGGTCCTTTATTTGATAATGAGTAACCTATGGGGATACACATAATATGAGAGGTCATATACAAGGCATATTTTAGGAGTCTCGTAAAATGGTATATTATCAAGAGTGTAGCTTTGGGTCTATAATAAAGTGATATTGAAGTTAATAATTAAACAAATAATTAATCGGGGTTAATTTATATATTATTATTGGAGCTTTATAATATGTGTCCATTAGATCCCAATGCTAGCTTACTAATTCTTTTATGACAGATCGGGCAAATATAGATTACCATAGGTAAGACATATATAAGCGACTCGGGCCTGATGGGGCACGTAGGCCTCAGTCAGATTAAATTGCTAGTGGGCATAGGCCTACTAGGGTAGGTGCCAATATCTGCACATTTTCTAGAAGATTTAATTATTTAATTAATTCTAAAAAATAATTATTCAAATCGATAATTGGGATTTAGGATAATTAATTATTTAAATCTTGTATTTGAATAATTACTTTAAATCCTAGTTGTATTTGAATTATGGATAATTGATAATTATTCACAATTATTTAAATTAGATTATTCTTTTATGTAATGGAATTCTAATTTAAATTGAATTGGAGATATCTTGGATGATGCAGATAATCACAAATCTCTACACTATGATTGATAGCATAATTTGAATTCCCCATCAGATGATTGGCGTATACAAGCAGAAGGATTTTCCCTTTGTGTTGCATTTTTAATAAATAAAGAGGAGAGAAAATTATCTTCTAATTTTGATAGATGTCTAGCTCTTTCCACTACTTCTATAAATCATATAGGGTATTCATTTAATCTTAGACCACTATAGTGCAATTTTAGAGAGAAGAGTTATGTTCATTCTATTCTAGTGTTCATAGTTCCTCTCGCACATAGTCTAGTTAGAAGAAGTGTAGCTATGGTGGAGATCTTTTAAGGGTGCTCAAAGAATAACATTGAAGATGTGACGGTAGAGATTCGTTTTTGAAGAATTGTTCAGTCAAAAGTGTTGTTTTTCGTCTCCAACTGGTATGTTTAATTTGATTTAGTTTATTGTTTATAGCATCATGAATTAATTTCCTGGTGATCAAATAAAAATTTTAAAAATTCGGTCACGTTATTAGACCAATTTTCCAACACCCTCTAAAACCATAATTTGTTTGTTGAAGGATAGGACCCGTTCCATATTTGAAGCCATATTTTTTATACTTCTCACTTCCCAAAGTCTCTAAGTAAAGTTCTTCTTCTTAGGTTGATTCTAGCTAGATGCCCTTTAGTAACTGACTTGGTCATTCATCATGGATCTCTAGCATACGATTCTGCATATGTCACGACCTCGATCATGACTTCAAAAACCACAACATAATAAATTACTAGAATATAATTTATTAAATTTTATGGATTTTTTATTTATTAAGAGGAAATATTATTCTTATATAGGAAACGTTTGAAATCCTTAACAAGTAATAATTCTTAAATTACAAACCAAAATGCACTTTTCAAAGTCTTCAAATTTGAAATTATTAAATTTAAAAGTACACCTTGAAAACTTAAAACATAGTACACAATATTTCAAACACACATGTTAGGCTATATGCACACATGACTCGAAGCAGCCATAATCGCGTCCTCAACTAGCATGGGAGCTAGAGGTTGCATTTGAAGTTCCTATAACACATAACTTAATGACATGAGGGATAAAATCAATAAGTAAAGCTTCAGCTCACAAAATAATATTTCGAAGCTCATGCATGCATATTAGAATTATTTGGGTCTTTACTTTAGCATGGGCTTATTCATTTCTCTTTATACATAGTGTTGGAAAATGAGTATGTAGCATAATTTTAAAAATTTTTAAATCAGATTTATTTCCAAAACAAAAGTTTGACATGCTATATACATAAATTAATCAAATCTTACTAAACCTTTTGCATGCTGAAAAGCACCTGCAATCAATAAAGAGAAGAACGTTCTAGAAGAGCCTCAACCAACTAGGCTTCTTTGCTATTCTCTATCCATGATCGGAGTGTGTGTGGACACACATCGTACAACTCTTCCTCCAGTGACTCTCCTTCCAACCAATTGAGAAGACCTAGAGTTAAGGTTCTTGATTGTGAACAATAGCTCTCAAAAAGTTTCAGAGTTTCTCATAATAGAGTACTCACCCTAAACTTCTCAACTGATCTTAATAACTAGAAAACTCACCCCTTTATTTATAGAGGTTGAACCTGAGGTTAATTATTATCATATAATGCATAAAAAATTCGAATCTAGATCAATTTCTGATGAAAATTGCATCTAAAACCTGAAATCATATAATTGTTAGATCAACAGTACAAACTTATCCATCGGCTTGTCGAACTTACCCCATTGGCAGATCGGCCTACCAAACTTGTGATAATCTTATCCTTGAGAATCTTTTATTTCCCACCTAAGATTCTTTAAATAAAGCCTCAGTTTTAATTCAAATAACCCAATAGAAAAGTTATCTAATCAAAACAGTCATATCTGGATAATCTCATGAAAATTAAATATTATCTTAATAATTCAACATGTTTATCTTCAATTAATTCACAAAATTAATTCAAGATAAATAGACATGAATTATCTAATTTTATTGAATTTTAGTCAATCTAACAATTTAACATAAGTCACTAATTTGTTGGAAAAACACACTGTATCATTAGAGGATTTATTATGAGCTAGCAAAAAGGGACCTAATAGACCTATATTGTTCAAGCTCCGATAATTATAAAATATAATATCTCAGATACATATTTTACAATTATTAGCTCTAATGCTGCTCCACTAAAAGCTTAGAGCTGCCCTTTCAAACTATATAAAATTACGAAGCGCCAACTAAGCTAAGTGTCCTTGACATATCATAATGTGTTATATTCCCATAGGATATTCAAAATCAGCTTAAAGATAAATTCCATCTTACCTTCCTAATTATTTTTATCTTATGTTTTGTTATCTCATCATTAGAAAACTTACTATCCAATGACAGTACACCATTCCGTTGCACCTATGCATCTAAATGGTTAAGCGCTCCAGTCTTCCAATTACAGGATAAGGCATATAAGAGAATGTCATTAACTCTACAAAAGGGCTATGGATTCCATATCTATGAATAACAGGTCCACGCTATCAAGAGTCTATTGAAAAAATAGAACGTAGTGGAATTTTAAAAATTTTATAGCAGAGTATTTTTTAAAACACAAGTTTGACATGCTACATGCATAAATTAACCAGATCTTACTAACCTTTGTGTGCCGAAAAGCTCCTACAATCAATGAAGAGAAGTAACGTTCCAAAGAGCCTCAACCAACTAGTCTTCTTTGCTATTCTCTATCCACGATCAGAGTAAGTGTGGGCTCACATATACAGCTTTTCTACCAGGTGACTCTCCTTCCAACCAATTGAGAGAACCCAAAGCTAGTGTTCGTGATTTGTGAACAAGAGCTCTTAGGGAGTTTTTAGATTCTCACCAGTAGAGTATCTCTCTTAATCTCTCAATTAATCTAAATAACTTATGTGAGTTACTCCTTATTTATAGAGGTGGGGTCTAGGGTCAATCCTTATCAAATTAGGTCTCAAAATTTGAATCAGAATCAAATTTGGATCAATATCTGATAAGGTCCGCGTAAAAATATGTGATCTTATCCTTCGCTCATCGGCAGGCTAATCAGGATTATCGGTAGGTTGAACTTTAAGATCGGCATGTCGAACTGCCGATTAAAATCTCAGTGAATCTTTTATTTTCCACCTGATATTCTATAAAATAAAGTCTCAGTTTTAATTCAAATAACCCAATAGAAAAGTTATATGATTAAAACAACTTTATCGAGATTATCTCTAGGAAAATAAATGAATTTCTAATAATTCTACAAGTTTATCTTGATCTAATTTATTCAAAATTAAATCAACCGATAAACAGATAAGAATTATCCGATGCCAATAATTCAACAAGTTTATCTTGAATTAATTTTATCACAAAAATTAATTCAACCTATAAATAGACATAAATTATTTGATTCTTCTGAATTTCAACCAATGTAATAAATCTGGCATAAGTTACCAATTATTGGAAAAGCATGTCGTATCATTACAGGATTTTGTCAGCTAGCAAGGGGGACCAAATGGGCCTATATAGTTCAAGCTCCTGATAATTACAAAACCCAATATCCCAGATATACATTTCATAATTATCAACTCTAATGCTACTCCATTAAAAGCTTGGAGCTACACTCTCGAACTATATAGAATTACGAAGCCCGTATAGCTAAGTTTCTATGACATATCATAGTGTATTGTATCCCCATATGATTATCCATAATCGGCTTAAGGGCAAGTTCTATCTTACCTTCCCGATTATTTTTATCTTACGTTCCATTATCTCACCATTGGAAAACTTACCATCCAAAGACAGTATACCATTCGGTTACACCAATGTATCCAAATGATTGAGCACTCTAGTTTTTCAATTACAGGATAATGCATATAAGAGGATATCACTACTCCTAAATAGGAGCTATGGATTCTATATCTATTGATAACAGGTCTACGCTATCTAGAGTCATGCCTCCAACGTATCGGCATGCATACCACTGTTAAGATGTGAGTGTCACCCTTTGGTACATTAAAAGACACAAGTCAAGACAATGGGCCCACTATTCATCTTAGGATTAAGATACAATACAAATGATTGTCTAAAGTGAATCGATTTACTGAGATAGAATTATTAATCCAAATCAATTCACTTTATGTCCTGATCCAACACATCGTCACCTATGACAACGTGCCAATGTTTCTATTCACGGTATCCACCTTCGATGGTTAAGACAAACTATGTCCTAATAGGGATATAGACAAAATAACAATCTTTACATGAATAAAGCGCCCAACTTTATTCCCTCGATTGCAGATCTTATGATTTAGACAATCACCTTAAGAATCGTGTCTTCCGCATAATCTGTCCATCATATGCCCAATTCTTAGGGTTTAGACCGACAGTCTCAGACTATTATTTGCTTAACATACATTCAACAAATACGAATGTAAAGAGGACAAGTTTTGGTATATAAACAATAAATAAATTCTTTATTAATAAAAATGTCTATAAAAACTTATTACATTTTTACTCTTTAGGGCATATATGTCTAACAATCTCCTATTTACACTAAGTGAGTAAATATGAAAAATCTCGCATCCCCATAGCTTCCACATGTCTCTCGAAGACTCTCCTAGTAAGTGTCTTTGTAAATGGATCAGCTAAAGTGTCCTCTGACGCGATCTTGCATACCATGACATGCCCACCCTCAATGAAGTCCTTTTCATATGATACTTTCGATCAATATGCTTACTCTTCTTTTGAAATCTTGGTTCGTTAGCATTAGCTACCGCCGTACTGTTATCATAGTACAATAATACTGCCTTATCCATACCAAGAACTACCTCAAGATCTCCAAGGAACTTGTAAAGCCACACTGCTTCTTTCGAAGCATCACTAGCTGCCACATACTCGGCCTCCATCGTTGAATCTGAAGTGCAATCTTGCTTTACACTTCTCCAACTGATGGCACCGCAGCCTAGAGTAAACACAAAACCTAAAGTCGATTTCCTAGAATCTAGACAGGATTGAAAATCCGAGTCAATTTATCCTAGAGGAGTCAAGTCCTCACCCAAATATACAAGCATATACCCTCAAGTCCTTCTCAGGTATCGAAAAATATGCTTTACAGTAACCCAATGATTTGGTCTTGGATCCGCCTGATATCGACTTACAATCCCCATAGCATAACTAATATCCGGTTGTATGCAAAGCATGGCATACCTGAGACTACCCACTGCCGAAGCATAAGGCACCTTCTTCATGTATTCTCTTTCTTCATGAGACTTTGGAGAGTCTTTCTTAGAAAGAGTAATTCCAGACCTAGATGATTGCCCACCTTTCTTGGAATCCTGCATTGCAAACCTCTTGAGAATTTTATCTATGTAGCCAGCCTAGGACAAAGCTATCAATTTGTTCTTCCTATCTCGAAAGATCTGGATGTCGAGAACAAAATTAGCCTCACCCAAGTCCTTCATGTCAAACTGCTTGGTCAACCATAATTTGACCGATGACAAAGCCCCAATGTCATTGCCAATTAGCAGAATGTCATCTACATAGAGCAGTAGAAAAACCACCTTCTCATCTTTAATGTGTTTGTAAACACATGGCTCATCCATATTTTGTGAGAACCCGTAAGTATTGATCACTTAATCAAATCTTATGTTCCAAGAACGAGAAGCTTGCTTAAGTCCATAAATTGACTTTAGCAGCTTACAAACCTTACCCTCTTAGCCCTTGACCTTGAACCCATCTAGTTGTTCTATATAAATGGACTCATCAAGATAGCCATTTAGAAAAGCCGTCTTGACATCCATCTACCAAATCTCATAATTGAGAGCGGTAGCTATGGACAAGAGAATCCGGATGGACTTGAGCATGGCTACAGGTGAAAAGGTTTCCCCATAATCAATTCCTTCCTTTTGCGTATAACCCTTAGCTAGCAGTCTAGTCTTAAAGGTTTTGACCTTTCCATCTACTCCTCTTTTTCTCTTGTAGATCCACTTACACCCTATGGGTTTTACCCCTTCGGGAAGATTTAGAAGCTCCCAGACTTGATTAGTCTCCATAGACTTCATCTCAGTGTTCATGGCCTCTGTCTAGAGTTTTGAATCAACATCCTCCATAGCTTCTACGTAAGTATAAAGATCCTTGTCATGTTCATCCAGTTTAGCCAAAAAGACCTCCCCATTGAACATATACCTCTTAGGTTAAGCTCGATCCTCCCACTACGCCGAAGCCCCTTAGGTTGTTGTTTAGGTTTGTTTTGTTTTTCTACACTGATCGAAATGGTTTCATTCAGAACCTCAAGAGTGATTGAATCACTCCTTAACTCCTCAAGCACAATTTGTTTCGATGTTTAAAGTTGTCCATGTAACTCTTTTGAAGGAAAGTTGCATTAGTTGAAACCATGACTTTATTTTCCTTTGAGTTATAATAATAACCCCCTTTAGTCCCTTTTGGATATCCTACAAACACGCAAACTTTCGAACGTGCTTCCATCTTATTTGGATCCTTAAACAGGAAGTGAGTTGGACATCCCCAAATGTGAATATGGTTTAAGGATGTCTTCCTACCCGTCCACAACTCGTGAGGAGTTTTAGAGACCGATTTTGAAGGCACATTGTTCAAAAGATAACATGCGGTTTGTAGTGCATATCCCCAAAAGAATGAAGGCAATGATGAATAACTCATCATAGACCTGACCATGTCCAATAAAGTCCTATTTCTTCTCTTCGCTACGGCATTCTGCTACGGAGTGCCTGGCGCTGTCAAATGGGATAAAATCTCATTCTCTAACAAGTGTCCCAAGAACTCATCAAAAAGGTATTCTCCCCCTCGATCAGATCGAAGTGCCTTTATGGGTCTACCCAATTGCTTTTCCACTTCAGCCCAAAACTCCCTGAACTTGTTAAAAGTTTCGCTTTTGTGGTGCATCAGGTATACATACCCATATTTTGAGTAATTGTCAATAAAAGTGGCGAAGTACTCATACCCTCCTCGTGCCCTGGTGTTCATCGGTCTGCAAACATCACTATGCACAAGTTCTAGAACCCCTTCGGCCCTATTGCCCTTAGACACGAATGGTCTTTTGGTCATTTTACTCTTCAAACAATATTCACATTGAGGTATAGATTCCACCTTTAAGTGACTTAAAGGTCCATCCCTTACCAACCTTTGAATCCTATTTAGGTTAATGTGACCAATGCGCAAATGCCAAAGATAAGTCTTATTAGAGTGAGAAGTTTTAAGTCTTTTAGAGTTATAATCATTCATCTCAGCATTAAGCAATAAGTCCATCTTAGGTTTGATAAAATATAGATTATTTTGCATCCATTTAGAACAGATAAAAGATTTATTTTTACGAATCACCACTTTATCATTAAAAGAAACCAAATATGAGTCTTTAAATAAACAAGCTATAGAAATTAAATTCCTTTTAAATTTAGGAACATAAAAACATTCTTGCAAAAATGAATTCCTATAATTATCAAAATAAAGATGGACGTCTCCCACTGCTTTTGCTGAGACCAAGGATCCATCGCCCATTCGAAGCGTGAAGTCTTCATGTAGTAGACTAGTCGTTTCTTTGAACCCTTGCAGAGAAACACAAACATGATTAGTTGCACCATAATCTATGACCCAAATGTCACTGGATTCCTCAACTAAACAAGTTTCTAAATACAGAAGATCACACCTACCTTCTTTGGAAAGGAAGTTTTTGCAATGCTTCTGGATGTACCCGACCTTCCCACAACAAAACAATACCATGCATAGTCAAAGCGAACACATGTTCATCACTTATACATCAGAGTACTTTGCCTTGTGTAGCCACTCACATATCAGAGCACTAAATTAGTTCCACATGAAGTCGAAGTGAGCGCTTATTCGCTACTTATGCATCAGAGCATTAAGTCAAAGTTTGGTGCCATATGTAATTGGAACTGGCCTATGCCACTATCATGTCAAAGCACGAGTTTTTTCTAGAATGGTACAACATGTGGTTGGAGCCGGCCTATGCCACTAATGCATCAAAGCACACAAAACTTTGAGATAGTCTCGCAACTAGTCAAAGCTCACACATGCTGCCACTTGTGTGTCTTTTTCTTCAACAAGCTCTCTAATGAAGTGATGCCTTATATCAATGTGCTTAGTGCGTGAATGTTAAATAAGGTTCTTTGAAATATTAATCGCACTTGTGTTATCACCGTACATTACCACATTTTCTTGTTCAATGCTGTAGTCTGATAGTTTTTGCCTTATTCAGAGAAGCTATGTGTAACAACTGCTAGTGGCTAAGTATTCAGCCTCAGATGTGGACAGGGAGATCGAGTTTTTCTTCTTACTATGCCAAGCTACCAAATTGTTTCATCTATAGAACATCCTCTAGAAGTACTCTTACGATCATCTAAGTTTCCACCCCAGTCAACATGTAACCTGTAAGACAAGCATAATGTTGTTTGTAAACCAAATTCTAGTCAATGGTGCCACTTACATATATAATGATTCGCTTAACTACAGTGAAAAGTGCCTTCTTCAGATCTACCTGAAAGCATGCACATATTCTGACATTAAACACGATGTTTGGATGACTGGCTATTAGATACTGTAGGCTGCCAATGATGCTTCGATATAGACTTTGCTCCATCGATTTTCCTTTCTCATCTTTTCCAAGTTTGAGACTAGGACTCATGGGGGGTCTGATATGACTTAGAAGACTCTAGTCTAAATTCTTTACCAAGTTCCTTGCATAATTGGTTTAGGAGATGAAAATTCTATCATGTTGTTGCTTGATTTGGAGACTTAAAAAGAAGTTTAATTCTCTGACCATTCTCATTCCTTTTTGAAGTTGACACAAAAATGATATCATCAACATATATCTGGGCAATAGTGATGTCTGCATGGTGCCTCTTGATGATGATTGTCTTTTCAGCTCCCTCTCTGATGTATCCTTTGTCAAGAAAATATTTTGTAAGTCAACCGTTCATACACCAAGCCTGTAGAACCTGTTTCTATCCATATGGAGCCTTTTTCAGATTGTACACATGGTTTGGATGCTTGGGATCTATAAAATCTTTAGGTTGTTCTGCATAGGCTTTTTCATTTAAAATGCCATTGAGATTTTCATAAAGTTTGGCCTTCAGGTAGTAAACAACAACAACAAGTATCCTTATGGATTCTAGTCTCGCCATAGGAGCAAAAGTTTTATCAAAAGTCTATCCTGTCAACTTGAATGTAACTATGAGTGACAAGCCTTGCCTTATTTCTAATAATGTTTCCATGCTCATTACTCTTGGTCTTGAAGATCCATTTTGTTTCAATGAAATTTATGCCCACAGGTCTAGGCACCAGCGTCTATACCTTGTTTCTCTTAAACTACTAAAGCTCTTCCTACACGGCTTTGATCCATGCTTCTTCTAAGAGAGCCTCCTTGACATTCTTGGGCTCGATTGTGGAGATGTATCATGAATGCGCCAATTGATTTTGTCTTTTGCTTTTAGTGAGCAGCGTATCGTCCAACTCTCCAAATGCCTCCTTCATGGGATGAGCCTTGGTTACTCTTGACGATGGTCCTGTATGCACAGGATTTAATTTGGGTTTCGGTGTTGATATGGGCTCTATCTTAGGCTCTATCAGTACAACTTCCACAACTCTATCTTTGATACCTTAGTTGGTTTAGATGGGATCTCTGTGCTTTCTTGGTGTGCTCCTTTTTTCAGTAGATCACGTATCTCTTTGTCCTGCAAAAACTTAGAGAAATCATCAGTATCATCAATCATAAAATTGATCAACTCCATGATAATTTGAAAATGCATATTGTAAATACGATAGGCTCTGTTGTTTTGTGAGTACCCAATAAAGACCCCTTCATCACTTTTGTGATCAAACTTACCTAACTGCTTATATTCATTCAGAATGTAGCACTTACTTCTAAACACATGGAAACAGCTCAGGTTATGCTTTCTGCTTTTCTAAATCTCATAGGGAGTCTGCCTTATTCTTGACCAAATGTACACATGGTTGATTATGTAACAAGCCGTTTTAACAGCCTTTGCCCAAAGTCTCTTCGTTAGCTTCATGTAGTTCTACATAACTCTTGCCATTTCCTACAAATGATAATTTTTCCTTTCTACTACCTTATTTTCTCGGGGTTTAAGCAGAAAAAAAAAAAAAACATGAGATATGCTATATGTATTATAAAAATCATAGAAGTTAGAACTTTTAAATTTTTTGCCATGATCACTTTGATAATTTTGTAACTTTTTCGTTCATTAATTTCACACAGAGTTGTTTGAAGTAATCAAATGTATCAGACTTCTCTTTAAGAAAATCTACCAAAGTAAACAACAAAAATCATTAACACAAAAAAATGTACCTTTTACCTGCTACGCTTTTAGAGGTCATTGGCATTAAGTCCATGTGGAGTAATTCCAATAACTTTGTGGCAGCAAGGTGCTGAAAGGCCTTGTGTGGGCTTTTAATTTGTTACCCAATTTGACATAGCCTATAAATTCCTTCAGATTTTCTTTCCAATTTAGGAATTCCCCTGCCAACTTGAAGTTGGGTTAACTTCTGTAAGTCTTTGTAGTTCACATGCCCTAGTCTTTGATGCTACAACTCTATTGGGTCTAAAGTCATAGAGAAACTATACAAAGACTCTTCTAATAGATAGCAGTCATCATGAGACCTTTGTCTTGACAAAATAAACTAACCTTCTCTATCCAGGACTTGACAGCCATCTTGAGTGAACTATACGTGCAGTTTGAAATCACAGATGTGACTTGTGCTTATCAGGTTCGCTCTTAGGCCGTCCACCAAAAGTACATTCCTTAACTTAGAAAAGCCCATGACTTCTATTGCTCCTTTTCCAACAATTTTACCCTTTTTGCCGTCTCCAAATGTGACCGTTCCTCCTAAAATAGGTTTGTTAGCTTTGAATAAGCTCCTATTTCCTATCATATGTTTAGAGCAACCACTATCAAAGTATCAATTTTCAAAAGTGAAAGCTTTACGGGAGACTAATGAACAATAACATTTCAGGTTATCTTTCTTTACCAAAAATTCTTCTATTTTTGTTGACAAGTTTATTATTTTTGATAGTTTTCCTTTCTTAACAAGCTTAAAACCATTATCTTCACATATTAGCTGAATGAGTTTAAGACAATTAGGTCATATATGACCTTGAACACCACAGTGATGACAAGCAGGTATTTTTCTAGATTTTTAAGCTTTATCACTTACCTGTATCTTCACTAAAGGTGTCCATTAAGCATAGGCACAAGGTTGTGCTAAAGCTGATTTTGTCCACAATTTCTAAAATGTCTCCATTTTTTACTGTTTGTATAGTTTTTCTGACAGCTATTCATCTTTGTCCTTACTTGTGTCTGGCTGTCCCACGTTAACAAACATTATTTTTCCTTTGATTTACCCTAGAATGTCTTTGGTATACCCTAGACCATGCTTGTTATAGTCTAGCTTTCTAAGGCTCAACACATTGTCAAGCTAGACAACACTGATGGTGAGATTTTGTACAGCCTCTTTGAA
Source organism: Artocarpus heterophyllus (assembly GCA_025403435.1). Taxonomy (NCBI): domain Eukaryota; kingdom Viridiplantae; phylum Streptophyta; class Magnoliopsida; order Rosales; family Moraceae; genus Artocarpus; species Artocarpus heterophyllus. Next base: position 22,898,822 of record CM046337.1, read on the forward strand.
TTTGGCAAGTTGTGTAGCAACAGTCTGGAGTTTTTTCACGGCTTTATCCAGCTATCTCTTCAGCAAGTTGTATTCAAATTCCAGCACTTTCTTTTTAAGTTGCAAGTTGATGAGACTGTAAAAGTGTATATTTTATAAGGCTTAAATCATTTATTTGTGCTTTTATTTCTCATTAAATCATCTAATTAATAGCATTTTTTGTATTAACAAGTATTTTTGTGTCTTAGCATGTAAATATGTTTAAAAATGTATTTTTAGTATTTTTTATGTTTAATAATATTTTTGGTAATTTTGGAGTTGTTTCGATGTGTTAAATATGTGTTTAGTTTGTAAACAGCCGTAAAATTTTTGTTGTGTTATTTTATTTTGAGTCTAAATGTGGTTATTAGTGTGTTTTAAGTTTGTAAATATATTCTTTAATACTTTTAGTAATTTCTAAAAATATTTTAAATCTTAAAAATCACATATATATCAAACTAAAAAAAACTAAAAATTTTAAAAATTTGTAATTGTTGTTGTACATCTTATCGTAAAATAAATATTTTTAATATTTTTGTAATTAATATATTTGTAAAATAATTAACTTTGTTTTAATGTTTTATTTTTAGGTTTAAAACCTAGAGGGCAAAGGAGAAACATGGCGTAAAAAGGGGTAAAATCGAACATCAAATGTAATTAAAAATTCAAATTTTGAATTCGGCCTGACACGTGGCTTCTGTGGACCGTCAATACCTTACAAAATGATCCAAGCCGTCCGTGTGTCGCTCTGTCAGCATTTCATCAGCCGTGATCATTAGTGGCATCCGTGCGTTGCAATTTGAATGGACGTGCCGACAATCCTTAGACAGCGTCAGAAGGGAATCTCAGTGTTGTCTGATTCCGTGCATTTGTCTCATTGTATCCGTTTCTTGAGCCATTCGATCTATTGACCAGACTGATCTAACGGTCTGCATTCGTGGACCCACTGGCCTCACAGGGTCCATTTCTTTTCTTCCCTCTTTGCTGTTCGTTCACAAGATAAACATTCCAGATCACGCTTGACCTATGTATCTCATTACCGCACAATAAAGAATCTCCAACTCAATTTTGCATCCTCACGAATTAAGAACAGCATGGAGAAAGAAAAAAAAGTTGAGAGAAAATTCAAATTCTCTCGGAATTTTTCAACAAATGCTACATCGAAAAAATTATTGATCCGTGTGTTTCGAAATTTTAAGCTATAAAAAATAATAAAATAATACAAATAAATAATAAATAAAATATTTATAAAATAAATAAAATATTAATAAATTTAATAATAATAAAAAAAAAAATAGTGCAATTTTTGTACCGTAAAAGAGGGAGATTTCTCCCCCCTTGAATGCACCCTTCACGGGCCATTTGGCCCTTTTCTTAAATTCCTTCCTTCTTTTTCTCTATGGAGCCTCTGCTCAACAGTATTCTCTTAGGGTGGAGATACTATTAAAGTATCCTTGACTGCACTAAAAAAATAAAATAATGCCTAAATTAGTGTAAAAAGTTTAGTGAGACAAAAAGATAATTTTGTATGCATAGTACTCTAGTTTGGATTTTATCTCTATATCTATGTTGTATGGCTTATAATTTTGTGGAATAAATTATATTTCTATGTATTTAATAATTGTTGTTAATGTTATTATGCTGTCAATTTTTGCATAAATTCAGTCATGCTTTCTTTGTGTAATTTAATTATGTTGCATAATTAATATTAATAGTACTGAAGTCATGCTTATTTATTAAGTTGAGCTTCTGCTGCATTATAGACATAAACTGGCACAGAATTGCTTAGTAATTCTTGATTTATTATCGACAGGAGGATGACATAGTATATTCTTAAACCATTTAATAAGACGTGATGCTGCCAGAATTAACGCAATAATTTATTCTATAAAAATATATTAATTTTGGTTTGTTATTGTCTTTTCTATCTTAAAATTATATTAAATATAAATATGGTGACAACGGTTATACCTTTCATAATTAGTGCACCTAATCATTAGTAAGAGATGATTATTATGCTACTTTTATAGGAAGACCTTTACTGCATTATGACTTGTTATATTGTCGCTCTCGGTTGACTTATAAAATTGGTAAAAGTGCTTGTAATTAACGAGAAAATATATAATAAATCAAATGCTTTAAATAATTTAATTAGAGTTAAAATTTCATACTAGTTGAGAAACATACAAAGGATTCTCAAAGCTTCATCATTTTAATTTTATATTTTAAATTTTAAATAAAAAACCACAAAAATATTTCTTTTATTTTGAAAAAACCGCTTGCCGCTTTAACAATCTCCTAAGTTACAAATTTTCACCTCCCTGCGAATACGACAACCTTTCTATGCTACAAACATCCACCATTTAAGAAAAGAACATTTCGGTCTCAACCAACAACCCAAACAAAAATTTGGCGCCATTGTCGAGGAGGTGTCGTCACTTTGTTAGATTGCTAAATTAAGCGGGAAAACAGGTAGGTGATCTATCCCTATCCTTTATAAATATTCTTTTAATTATTTGCATTTTTAATTAGTGTGTTTATTATAAAAAAAATTCAAAAAAATTTAAAAATTAAAAACAAAACAATTAAAATAAAAAAAGACAGATGCTTTTCACTCACTACTTTATTCATTTCGAATAAAGAAAAGCTTAGCATCTTGTTCTCTATTTTGCAAGTTAGGTAATCATAAAATTTGTTAGATTTCGTCAAAAAGGTCTATCGTTGGGACTTGATCCCACGACCATAAGGTTAACACCCTTGCCTAAGAAAGTTAGGAATTCTAAGCATGCCTAGTGTGACCCCCCAACGATCTAAGAATCCATTAATTCAGCATTATTCAACTTAAAAATTTTCTTTCAAAAAGGTGAAAAAAAATGTATGGGGAAATTCATCGACATTTCATTGCAAATTTTTCCTAACAACACTTGGAACCACTTTATAGTCCTTGGTGGAGAAACAAAGACTTGCTAGATAGGTTTCCTCACCATGGTTTTTCTTCGGATTATCTTTTAGGAATTTTCTATGATGGGTTAAGTCTTGAAACTAGAAAGTCGGTAGAAAGAGGAGATTGATCCACCGCTTTTTACCCATTACTTATTGACGAAGCCTATTATATGTTAGAAGATATGGCCGAATATGATTATTGAAGATTGAGTAGTTTTGAAATCAATTTAATTTGGGAGAACAATTCAAATTTTTTAGAACCTTGGCCTGATACTCAACCCGATATTTTGTAGTCAAATTTTGAACTACAAGGACATATGGTAATAGGGTAAATCTGTAAGAAACCTTAGAAAAATATAAGGAAAATATGAGGAAAATAGAACTAGATAGGCTTGAATATTCTATGTCAAAAAATGACGAAAGTTGAACAAAATGAAACCATTTTTACTAAAGATACCTTAGCACAAATTTGTCACATAAAAGAACCTATTGAGCCAATTGACGGACGTCTTGAGTTATTTGAAGAAGATTCTTTAGATGAGGAAGAAAAAGTTAACCTAACCATTGAAGAAGGACATTCAGTACTCACATATTTTGAGGAACAACCTTTAGGAGAGCAATGTGAGGAAGAGAATGAAGACTTATCAATAGAACAGGAACAATCATCACCCTTAGTCCTAAGTTCTCAACCTCAGTTGCCACAAGAGTTCATTAAAGACCATTCTTACTAAGATCCTATATGGCTACCACCGCCTCATCTACCTCTACCATTGTTTTTATGGACATACCAAGAACATAAAATGAGTCCAAGTTGCATGAGTTTAAATGTTTCAAACTTTGCCAAGCTTGAGGATACGTTCACATAAGACCCATATGTGGTGTCTTTTGATTCTTACTGTGGGAGGAAATCGCTCTTTGATGACTGTCCACTAAGAGCGGAGTTGGAAGAAAGACTTATTGAATTCAGAGCATCAAATGATAAGAAAACACTTTCTAAGTAATATCTTTACCTTCCCTTCTTTGTAATATATTTTTGTGTGTTGTTGTGTGCTATTTTGATTTTCTTTTAAAAATTTTAAAAAATGAGATTTGTTTTAAAAATTTAAAATGAAGGCTATAAATTGAATTTGTTTAGAATGACTGAGTTATGGAATGCTTCTAGAGACGCATTCTAATGAATTTGATTTTGTAAATGCTATTTGTTTGGATTTTCAAATAAATTTTAATAAAAAATGTGTGTGATGATTTCTCATTTTAATTTTCAAAAACTTTGAAATTAAATTACTTAATAATTCAATTAAAATGGCTGAGAATAAGGAGGATATCCTCTTGCAATGCATTTTGAAGAGTTTGAAAAGTAATTTTAATTTTCAAACAAAAAAGAAAAAGTCTTTGGGAATTTGACTTAAAAAGACCTAGTTTGTAATATATTATTGTGTGTTTTGTTAGTTTTTCTTTTTAAGTTTGCTACAGATCATCTTTACAGCTATTTGGATTCAGGTAATATTTTTGCTGCTCTCACTATTCTTTTATATATTGGGGATAATGTACATTTTAGGTTGGGAGGAGAGGATTGTGCGTCAAAATTATTCTTCAATGTTGTGTTGTGCCAAAAATTAAAAATTTTTGCCCAATTTTTTTTCGATTTTGCTCCAGATTTATGTGTATTTTTCATTTTTGTGTGTTATTTTTTATGAGTCATAAAATTAAAAAAAAAATTTAAAAATGTATTTTGCAAATATTAGTTTCTTAGTAATTAATGTGTTATTATTTTGTTTTGATTTCTAAATTTCATATTAACGTAATGTCATTTTTCTATTCTTTGAATTATCTAATTTTATAGACTCTCAAAACTTTGGTTTTATTTAAGATTTTTATGTGTTTATTTTTCAAAGTGTTTATAGGCCATTTTTTTCACACACACATTGTAATGTTTAATTGCGATGGTAAGTCAAAGTTATGAATATTTGAGTTTTGTTATTTTGTGAAGATGAATAATTAAAGGCAGTAACATTTTCAAAATTAATTAACTAATTAATTAAAAAATTTAATGAACAAAGAAAAAAAGAAAGAAAAGTAAAAATAAAAAGATACAAAAAAGTGTAAATAAATAAAGTGTGTAATTATGTAAATTAATGAATAAAATTAGTTAAGTTTGGTTTTGTAGCCTCTTTAACTCGAGTAAGTAAGTTTTAAGGGGTGTTTCAACACCTAGTACCTTAAACCAACTGATCTGGGAGTTACTGTCCCAAAGCTCATTAAATGAGTTATAAAAAAAGCTTAAAGGAACCAAATATTACACTATCCACAATTATAAAGTTTGTAAATATTTATGTTTATGTTTTTGCTCTTTAACTGTTTTCATTAATAATTTAAAGTGTTACTGTCTACAAGAGTGATTTGAATCAAAATATCATAATAATTTTATTATTAGTTTTTGATGAAACTTTATAATTATACATTATCTCTTTTTACACTAAGTTTGGCTTATATACATTTTGTTAAATAGCATATGAATTGTTCAAATAAAATTTTTGCTTTGTTAGTCTATCTAGTTAGGTGAGTCAAATTATAGTTAAACAATTTTCATTATCTTAATATTTAGTAAATCATTTCAAAATTTTATTACTTTAAGTGCTAAGGACTAGCAATAAGCTGGTTGAAGGGTGTGATGAGACTATAAAAATCTATATTTTTCAAGGCTTAAATCATTTATTTATGTTTTTATTTCTCATTAAATCCTCTAATTAATAGCATTTTAGTATTAACAAGTATTTTTGTGTCTTAGTATGTAAATGTGTTTAAAAATGTATTTTTAGTGTGTTTTATGTTTAATAATATTTTTGGTAATTTTTAGAGTCGTTTCGGTGTGTTAAATATGTGTTTTGTTTATATACAGTTAAAACTGTAAAAATTTTGTTATATTATTTTATTTTGAGTCTTAATGTGGTTAGTAGTGTGTTTTAAGTTTATAAATATATTCTTTAATATTTTTAGTAATTTTTAAAAATATTTTTGAGTCTTAAAATTTACATCTATATCAAACCAAAAGAAACTAAAAATTTTAGAAGTTTGTAATTATTTTTGTGTGTTTTATAGTGAAATATATATTTTTAATATTTTGTAAATATTATGTTTGTTAAATAATTAATTTTGTTTTAATTTTTTATTTTTAGATTTAAAATTTGAAGAAAAATAGAGAAAAACGGTGCAAAGAAAGGAAAAATCCAACATCAAATGTAATTAAAAAGTCAAATTTTGAATTCAGGTGGACACGTGGCTTCTTATGGACTGTCGACTGAGCCGCCAAAATGATCCAAGCCATCCATTGTTAGCTGTCAGCATTTCGTCAACCTTGCGTTAGTGGATCCATGCGTCGCAATTTGATTAGCGCGTGCATTTCACGCCCCGACAATCCACAGGCAGCGTCAAAAGGGAATCTTTGTGTCGTCTGATTCTATGTATTTGTCTCACATGCATCCATTTTTTAGCCCTTCAATCTGCTGACCAAGATAGATCTACAGTCTACGTTCATGGACCCACTAGCCCCATTGGGTCCATTTCTTTTCTTCTCTTTCGACCACGTTCACTAGATTAACGTTCCTGCTCACGCTGGACCTATGCATCTTGTTATCACACAATAGAGGATCTCCAACTCAATTTTGCTTCCTAACGAATTGAGAATAGTGTGGAGAACGAAAAAAAAAAAAGAAGTTGAGAGAAAATGTCATATTCTCTTTGAATTTTTCGACGAATGCCATAGTGAAAAAATTTACTGATCCATGTGTTTCAGAATTTTAAACAGTAAAAAATAATAAAATAATATAAATAAATAATAAATAAAATATTTATAAAATAAATAATATTAATAAATTTAATAATAAAAAAGGGAATAGTGTAATTTTTGCACTATAAAAAGGGGAGATTTCTCCCCCCTAAATGCAGCCCTCACGGGCCGTTTGGTCATTTTCTTCAATTCCTTCCTTGTTTTCCTCAACTGAGCCTCCAGCTCAACAGTGTTCTCTTAAGGTGGAGATACTGTTAAGGTACTCCCGTAACTCCACTAAAAATAATAAAATAATGCCTAAATTAATGTAAAGAGTTTGGTGAGGCAGTGAGATGATCTTGTATGTATAGTACTCTGATATGGATTTTATTTCAATATTTGTGTTGTAATGCTTATATTTTTGTGGAATAAATTATATTTCTATATTTTTAATAATTGTTGTTAATGTTGTTATACTGTCAATTTTCACATAAATTCAGTCATCTTTTCTTTATATAATTTAATTATGTTGCATTATTGATATTAATAATACTAAAGTCATGCTCATTTATTAAGTTGAGTTTCTACTGCATTATAGACATGGACTGACACAATAAATGCTTATGACATAGTGTATTCTTAAGTCATTTAATAAGATGAGGTGTTGCCAAAATTAATGCAATAATTTATTCCATAAAAATATATTAATTTTGCTTTGTTATCATCTTTTTTTATCTTAAAATTCTGTTAATTTTAATTGTAGTCACAGCGGTTATAGTCTTCATAATTAATGCACCTAATCAATAGTGAAATATGATTATTTTGCTACTTTTATAGGAAGACTCTTACTGTATTATGCCTTGCTATATTATTGCTCTCGGTTTACTTATAAAATTAGTAAAAGTGCTCGCAATTAACGAGAAAATATATTATAAATCAAATACTTTAGATAATTTAATTAGAGTTAAAATTTCATACCAATTGCGAAACATACAAAGGATTCTTAAAGTTTCACCATTTTAATTATATGTTTTAAATTTTAAATTAAAAAACCACAAAAATATTTTTTTATTTTAAACTTTATTTTGAAAAACCGCTTGCTCTTTGAATGTTTATTTTTAACAATCTCCCGAGTTACAAATTTTCACCTCCCTGTGGATGCGACAACCTTTCTATACTACAAACATCCGTTGTTTAAGGGACAACATTTTGGTCTCAACCAATAAACGACCACAAGTCTAGGATCTTTTCTTCCAAGACTTGATTCTTCTCCACCATGTTTTTCGATGAGGCATGCAGACTATCATAAGCGGCCCAAAGTTCCTCTGGATTATGATTATTATCATCTTCTAAATCACATATAATGATGTTAGCAAAACTAATGCAGGCGACAAACTTGCTTACTATCTCATCCTCTTCTTCAAGACATTCATCCTCATCATCACTCCATGTTGTTGTCCTACCTCGACTGTTTGCCTTGTTTTTGGCTTAAGTGTTGGCACAATCGGCAACTTTGTGGCCATAGCCTTAACATTCATTACACTATGTTCCCTTCTTCTTGTCAGTGCCTTTTTCTTTGCCGATATTAAAATGGTTCTTATTTCCCTGGTTTCATTTGTACGTTTTAGGAAATCTTCGGTTGTTTCTATAGGTATAGTCACTTAGAAACCTTTGGAAATTTTGTATTAACAGCACCATTTCTTCATTTGTAAGGTCACCTTCTAGAACTTCTCTATTATCTTTTGTTATAGCCGCCAACGCTAATCCACAATCTTTTTCCTTCTTTTTTTTTTTTTCAGCTTTATCTCATAGGTTTTTAATGAACCTACGAGTTCTTCAATGTCATGGAGTCTAGATCATGGTGTTCTTCAATTGTGTTTTCTTTTGTATGAAATCTCTCAGGTAGAGATCTCAAAATCTTTTGAACATTCTTGGTGTGATTTTATATTTCTCCTAAGGCATATGAGGTGTTGATGATATCGTAGAGTCTAGAATAGAATGCTGCAAATGTCTCATCTTCTTTCATTTGGATTTCATCAAATTGAGTGCCTAGTATTTGTAATTTGGAATGTTTGACTCCAATTGCTCCTTCATGTGCCACTTCAAGTTTCTTCCAGGCCACCTTTGCTTTCGTGCATGCTGAGATAAGGTTAAACTAGTTAGCATCAATAATGTTAAAGATACCATTCAAACCTTTTGCACACCAGGTGGCCAAATCAGACTCTAATCCTGTCTAATCTATTGTTTCCTTAGGAATATACACACCATCCACTTTTATCATTAATGGTGACTAGCCTAGCTCAATGCTCCTCCATACTCATTCATCAATGGAGCTTATGAAAGCCCTCATCCAAGCCTTCCAATAGGCGTTGTTAGAGCCATCCAACAAAGGTGGGCACATAGTCAAACCTCCTTTTCTATGTCCATCCTTTTTTGGTCTTAATCCCGAGATCTTATTGTTAACACGGTGTCCCACTCTGATACCACTTGTAAGACATGATAGATAGAACAAATAGTATTTTGTACGCACTGAACGCATTAAATGTACCCTATGTAAACAATAACCAAACATAAAACTATGTAAATAGAAATTACTAAAAACCAAAAACCGTTACGGGAAAAAACCATGAGAGCTACGTCACTCAAGGATAAGAAAGATCCACTATACATAATTATGGTTACAAGACATGAAATTACAAGAAAGCTTGAAATCTACACTTGCTTAAAATCCATGGTACTCCTTCTCTGGCTCCCGTTCCTTTGGACTTCTCATCCTACTCGAAGCTATCTTTGCTCGCCTTTGGTCTACTGACTTACTCCAAGCCTTCAATCCTAGAACACCTCCTTCTTAGATCTTCTAGATTGGTATGAATAAACTAAGGCAACACAAGGATGAGAGCTATGTGATAGAATCTAAAACACTTAATTTATCACTTGAGTTTTTCTCACTTTGAAGCTCTAACTTTAAAGTTACAATTTGATTCCCTTAAATAGGCAAAGCCCTAGTATGTGAAGTGTCTATATACATCCTCTTAATCCTAAGGTCAAATCCTAACTGATTCAACAAAAAGATAGAACTTAGATGCTAAGAATGAGTTTGATTATCGCTGAATTGGAGTTTTGGAAACGGTTGTGCTAACGGTGCCAGTGATCATCGCGAGTTGTTTACATGCACTGCTAAAAAATTGCATTTTAAAATTTGAAACTACACATGAAAATCTATTAGCTCTGAATTTTAAAGCTCAAATGAATTTTAAGTTTATCTTGAAAAATCCCTATAGAACTTGCAAATATTGTTAAGTTAATTTATCAATTCAATCTAGACACAATTAAGTCCAACTTAATTTAATTTTAAATTCAAAATAAAGATAGAAGAAAATCTTGCACAACTACGAATTCAAATGCCATATTATCTTCAAGCAACATATCCGGATTATTTAGAGAATATTCCTTTATTCAAATTCTCCTCTTAATTTGAATAAACATAGGAAACCAGGATAACTTGCCATACACGCAATAGCATCAAAATATCACAATTTCAAAATTCGATTAAACTTAGCCAAATCCTGTTAATCTCGTCTTTGCACAAAATGATGACATAATGAGTTGAAAATAAATTCAAAACATATTTACCAAAAAAAAAAATTAGAACATATAAAATGACAACATAATGTGATTAAAATGAGCTGAAAATAAAATTAAAAATGCCACATGAGATCCCAAGAAGTCAATACAGTGACACGTGTAAGTTGCGCATGTGTTGGGTCCAAAAGCCCTAACAATAATAATTAATTACATATTATTATTATCATAATTATCATCCTTAAATATTATCCTCTTATATATTATGCTTGTGTATAATATTTAAGGTCATATAAATAATTATGAAATTTTAATGATTTTCTTAAAGTATTTAATAATACATGCATGCAAATATAACGAGAAATTTATTTTATTTATTTATTTATAAATATTTTCTTTGCAGAACATCATATACTTTAAGGCATCAATCCTAACATCATGATGAAGAAATACTTCCAGTATAGTTAAATTTATGAGCTCCCATGAATATATCATATCGTGATTATACTATCTTTTTATATTTAAGTATCTGTTCTCAAATGTTTTGCATCGATAATACAGTTGTCATTTTAGGTGCATGTCATATTTGAGAATGTACAAGAATCAAAGGATTTTTTTTTTTCCTTTTAGTAATTAATTATATTTCGTGGTGCTTGTCACAATTAGTAACTTTTTAATTGGTTGCGTTGTAGGTCTTGTGACAAAAAACGAAACAAGCAACTACGAAACCAAGTGCTTCTAAATATGAAGTACAAGAGATAGAGCAACTATTGCGACCGTGTTCTTCTCACCGTGTTCAGTATAGCCGAAATCCTCATAATATAACCAACTTCTATAAAATGGGTTTTTGCTAGGGTTATTATTTGGCTATTTGAACACATTGTTAATTCCAACGGAGGCATGCATCTTTGGTTCTCCTTGTGAGTTATCTCTTTTAAAGTAGGATATTTTTTATTTTTGTGCATTCACAGATATAGAAGCAAACGCCATTATACCTTATACTTATTTTTATTTGACATATATTTCAGCTAAATATTTGGTAATTTAACTTTGTATGCAATATGTTCCGGCGATTTGGAAAATTAGATTTCTTTGCTTTGAAAAAAAAAATTCTATAAAACATGCACTGTTGAAAATAACTATGAAACATGCTCATTACAAAAATGATTTTTTTTTTGGGTAAAGAAATTAATGCTGAGGTCACATGCACAAACTAAGGCGACCTTTTTTAAAATAAAATGTAACTAATTACTTAGATTTGACCAATTTTGTTTTTTAAAAAAAGATAAGATTTTTGATGTTGGGTTTGGTGCCCTAAAAGCTGTGACATTGTACATATTGTTAATAAATAAATAAAATGACATTTATTATTATTTTGGTTGATTATATGTATTATGAATACATTTATAAACATCAAGAAAATTCCATGATTATTTATGTGACTATAAATTTAGCATATAAGTGTTATTTGCTTGGGGATAAAATTTATAGATAATAATCTAAATAGTCCGTAATAATTAATTAAAGTTTGGGATCTTTAATTAAAAATTACAAGTACGGTTCAATCTCATCTAAAATGAAATAGTCATTATCCAGACTATTAATGTAGAGACATTGGGTTGGAGGTACTTTATATAATGAGATTATATAGGACTGGATCAGATAAATTATGAATCTCTAATAATCATCCGTTACAAATAGAGTATTCAAATTTATCACTATGGTGATCATATATTTGACAGTCTTAATCTTGAGTATTTATTAGACTCCTATTTATTACATTATGTTTTTTGACTTGCATGGTAAGATTTGTCTGAGCACAGATTGTAACTTAGCATCTTGGAAACATAAAGTAATAAATAGCTGGGAATAATATTATACAGATATGGAATCCATTCCTTCCCTATGGAAGTTAGAAAAATAGTTCTCTTGAGTCATAATTCAAGGTTTGAACAATAGAGCGCTCGTTCATAAAAAGATTATGAATTAATTGTTCATTAGAGAATTATTGGAACTCAAGGATAAAGATGTAATAAGAGAGGTGAACGGAAATTGAACCTAGCTCTTATTATGAACTATTTATGGAGGACTGACTTATATGTAATGATTATATCAATGGACTACTCGTTAATTTTCTTTGAGTAATTTTTACTATAATCTCAAGAGTTCAGTTTCAGGTTTTTAGTGGAGTAACACTGAAACTAATAAATCTGACACATTAATTAAAGAGTTTGATTAAATGTCAAATTTATTGGAGCTTGGGTTATAGGTCCATAGGTCCCCAATACCACATCTGTAACACTATATTGGATTTTTGCATAGAATGAATTATACACGTTTAATTCAGAATTTTTGAATTTTGAATTAATTTTTCACACTTGAATTATTAACGTGACACAGAAAAATGTTTTCCGTGACACATAATGTAATGTGATAAATGTTATCACATTTAACTGAGCATTAGTTAATTAATTGATTATTGTTAAAATCTATTCTTAAATAAATGTGATTTATTTTTAAATTTAGATTTAGATATATATATATATATATGGTTTTGAACCAAATCTTTTTATATATATATAAGATTTTATAATATATTAATATATATATATATATTAATATAATATTATAAATAAATAAATAAATAAATAAAAAGGAAACGTAACTTGCTGTTACGCTTCATGTTTCACTTTTTTGCCTTTATATATATATGTACCGAATCTATGTGATTCGGTCAAAGTCAAAAAAAAAAAAAAGAAAAAAGGGCAAGCTTTCTTTCTCGGCAAAGTTACTTTTATATATATATATATATATATGTTAACCGAATATAGATTCGGGAAAGAGAAAAGAGGAAAACGGAAAACAAAAGAAGAAAAGGAAAGGAAAAGAAAAAGGAAAGAAAAATTACTAATAGCTCAGTTATAAAAAGAGAGAGATAACAGTTATCTCAGTAATTTTTATACATATAATTCTAAGAGAGAAAAACTGAGAGTTCTTCTCTAAAGAAAAAGGTTTGCTATCTCATGTGTTGAGTACATAGCAGATTCAGAAAAGTGTGAGGATAATTCATTCTTACAGTTTGACGCCCACTCGTCTTTCCATTGGTGTGGAGGCCTGGTTTGGAAGATCGTAGTGTCAAAGAGGAAAGCTAGGATACCCTGATAGTCTTCAAAAGGTTAGTAAAAAATTCCTAAAGCTTTCTGTAATTAAAATTATATATCTATTCCCGATGAACAAAGTTTTCAGAAAATTTTTGTTTGTCAACGATCCGTTCCTTCCGCTGCGTTTCATGTTTTAATTCCAACAAATGGTATCAGAGCGGGTTATAGCATATATAATTTTAATTAAACATGATTTTTATTTTGATGATATCATGTTTTTTGATGCATGTTTGTGGGCACTTTGCATCTTTGTTAATTTTTATTCATGTGATGAATGGTTGTTTAATGAAAGGATTTTTGGTCGTTAATTATATAGTCATTTTGGATTAATAATTTTATTTTCAGTTTGATTAGATCAATCTGTGTAAACCCATAAAGGGGTATAGGCTTTTTGTAATTTATTATTATTATTTTTTATTCTCTCCTCTCTTTCACTTGCTACACGTGGAGCGATGAAGAAAAAGATGTCCATTGGATTTTTGGCCCAGTTGAGAACTGTGGGCCTATCAGATTTCAAAGGTAATCCAGCAAATTGTTGCACAATAAACCACTTGATGAAGACTGCAAAATTGGAGCAGGAAATTATGTATAAATTACAAGAAAACCCCTGTAATTTTATTTTTTATTTTTTTTTATTTTTTAGGTTGTAATTTTAATTATCCAAAAGGACCCGGTCAAAAATTCATTGTTTATTTTTATTTTTATTTTCATGTGATGATTGTGATAACATGTTCATGCATGATAACATCTCATCTAGGAAAGTGCCCACTTATAGTTATTGTAACATGACATGCATACGCTTAGCATATTATTTTTATAAAGGAGTTTATAAAATGATTTAATATGTGTTAGCATTAATTTAATGAGATTAAATTAATTGGGTTGGTTTTATAGAATCTTAATTTATTAATCAACCAAATAATGTGAATTTAGTTTTAACAGTTAAGACTTGGTAAAATTCACATTAATTCTAAGTTATTTAATTTTAAATTGTTTAATTTTTGGTAACTTAGACAATTCATAATAAATTTAGATTTTTAGAAAATCTGGTAATTTATTTGAGTGTAAATAGAATGAGATTCTATTAACACATAATATAATCTAGTAATTAAAAATTATTTTTATCTACTAGAATTATGAAACATATGATGTTTTATAAGATAAAACACATCTTCTAAAATAATGAGTGGGAGAAGGTAATATGACAATATAACCTGCGGTCTCCACTATTAGTACAACACCATGAGATTTAGGTGGCGCCTCGCGACGCTTTGATTTCGTCCTCCCTACGGAAGGTGTCCATTTAAATCAAAATCAAGGTTGGCTTCCTTGAGATAGGATTTTATAATGTATTTCAAAATTGACCTACCCTACAGCGGCAATTTTGAGTTAAGTTGTTAAAATCCAAAATAGTGGGTTACACTCATAAAGACATAATTAAATTGTTAATTATATCTTGACAAAAATAAACGGTTATTAATAAATATAGAAAATATGAGATATTTTGAATATATTTATTAATTGAGAATATTTCAATTCAATTCATAAATAATTTGACCTACCCTACGGCGGCACTTTATTTATTAAAATTGAATAATTGTAGAATTAGTAAAATATTTTTTGTGTTTTTCATATGCATCATGCATCACGTTTACTATTCCAAAACATATATTTATGATGTTTATGTAACCATTTTAATTTATGCTATTTTATTTATTTATTACAGCAACAATGTCTAATCCAATCATCGTCATTCTCTCAACTGAAAAATTAACCGGAGATAATTGTGTCAAGTGGAAGAGTAATATGAACATTGTACTAATTTGTGAAAGTTACAAGTTTGTCCTAACGGAAGAATGTCCTCCAGAGCCTGCTGCCAATGCTCCTCGTAATGTACGGGAAGCATATGATCGTTGGATTCAGGCAAACAACAAGGCCTGCTGTTTTCTTTTGGCTGGGATGTATGACGTGCTTAGGATGAAGCATGAAAGCATGGAGACCGCTTATGAGATAATGCAGTCTCTGCAAGACATGTTTGGTAAACCTTCTGAAAAGGCACGCCACGAAGCCGTTAAGGCAGTAATGAATGCAAAAATGAAGGCAGGGATTTCGGTCAGAGAATATGTTCTCAACATGGTTAACTATCTCCATGAGGCCGAGGTCAACGGGGCTATGATAGATGAAGCCACACAGGTGGGGATGATTTTAGAAACCCTCTCCCCTGCGTTCCTTCAGTTCAAAAGCAACTATTTCATGAACAAGCTGAAATATAACATGACTGAGTTGCTTAATAAGCTTCAAACCTTCGAGTCTATTTCGAAAGAAAAGACTAAAGAAGCTGAGGCAAATGTTGCAGAAGCTCAACCTTCCTCTTCTGCCCAAAAGAATAAAAAAAGGAAGGGGACTGAAGGAAGTGGTAAGTCTAAGAATGGAGGGCAACCTAAGAAGAACAAAAGCAACAACAACAAAAGGAGCTCCAACCAAAAGAAGCCTAAAGGAAAATGTTTCCACTGCGGCGTAGTTGGGCACTGGAAGAGAAACTACAAGAAGTATCTTCAGGAGCTCAAAGAAAAGAAGAACAACGGTAAATCAGATTTACTCGTTTTAGAAGCTTGTTTAGTTGAAGATGATACTTCACCTTGGATAATTGATTCAGGGGCAACTAACCATGTTTGTTCTTCTTTGCAGATGCTTAGTTCTTCAAGGGAGCTTGCCGACGGGGACAAACGATGAGAGTGGGAACGGGAGAGGTTGTTTCGGCAAGAGCAGTGGGAGTTGTTAAACTTTATTTTAGAAATAAGTTTTTAATTTTAGACAATGTTTATTACATTCCTTGTTTTCATAGAAATTTGATTTCTGTTTCCAGGTTGTTTGAACAAATGTTTAATGTTTCTTTTAATAATAATTATGTTAATATTTCTAGAAATGGTTTGGATATTTGTTCTGCGCATTTGGAAAATGGGCTTTACACCTTAAGGCCCAACGAAAAAGCACTGCTCAATACCGAAATGTTCAAAGTTGAACAACCTAAACCCAAGAAGCAAAAGATTTCTTCTAATAATGAAACATACCTATGGCACCTTAAATTAGGTCATGTCAACCTTGACAGAATTAACAGACTGGTAAAGGAAGGTCCTTTAAAAGAGATAAAAGTTAGTTTTCTACCAGTTTGTGAAACTTGTCTTGAAGGTAAAATGACTAAGAGGCCTTTCTCTGCAAAAGGCGAAAGGGCCAAGGAACCACTTGAGCTAATACATTCAGACGTCTGTGGTCTAATGAATGTACAAGCCCGTGGTGGTTACGAATATTTCGTCACATTTATTGATGATTATTCAAGGTATGGTTACATATACCTAATGCAAAGGAAATCTGAAACTTTCAGAAAGTTCAAAGAATTCCAAGCGGAAGCTGAAAAGCAATTAGGAAAGACGGTGAAGAGTCTTCGATCTGATCGAGGAGGAAAATACCTTGATACTGAATTCAAGGATTATATGATAGAACATGGTATTCTATCACAACTCACTGCACCTGGAACACCACAACAAAATGGTGTTGCAGAGAGAAGAAATAGAACGTTGCTTGATATGGTGAGATCCATGCTTAGCTACTCATCATTACCCACTTCATTTTGGGGATATGCACTACAAACTGCAGTATATCTTCTAAACATAGTTCCATCTAAGTCTATTTCAAAAACACCTCTAGAGTTATGGAATGGTCGCAAACCTAGTATGCGACATATCCGTATATGGGGGTGTCCAGCACATGTGCTGAAAGGTAAGACTGGGAAGTTGGAACCACGTTCTGAAGTATGCTTATTTGTAGGATACCCAAAGGGAACGAGGGGAGGTTTGTTTTATAGTCCACAGGATAAGAAAGTATTTGTATCGACAAATGCCACTTTTCTCGAGAATGATTATATGACAGACTATAAACCTCGTAGCAAAATTGTATTTGAAGAGTTACTTTCTGATCAGATCAGACCGCAACCGACAACTGTTGTCGAAGGAGAAAATGAGGAGGCCACATCTTCCTATCAGAATGTCATACCACCTCGACGTAGTGGGAGGGTAGTGAGACCACCTGCTCGCTACAGGGAACTTGGAGAAGCAAATGTTGCTATCTCTGATAATGGTGAGGATGATCCATTGACATATCGTGATGCAATGGAAGTTTCTGAGAAGGAAAAATGGTTGGAGGCTATGAACCTTGAAGGAAAGCATCTATATGGTGCAACCAGAAGGGTTTGTAGTTAAAGGTCAAGAGCAAAAAGTTTGCAAGTTGCTGAGGTCCATCTATGGACTCAAGCAAGCTTCAAGATCTTGGAACTTGAGATTTGATGAAGCGATCAAATCTTATGGTTTCGATCAAAATATTGATGAACCTTGTGTTTACAAGTACATCAAAGAAAAGAAGGTGGTCTTCTTGGTTCTTTATGTAGATGATATCCTACTCATTGGGAATGATGTAGGCGTATTATCTGATGAAAAGAAATGGCTCGCCAGCAATTTCCAAATGAAAGATTTAGGAGAAGCAAGTTATGTTCTTGGAATCCAACTGATAAGAGATCGCAAGAACAAACTATTGGCGCTGTCTCAGGCATCGTATATCGATAAGGTGCTTATCAGACTTTCGATGCATAACTCCAAGAAAGGCAATTTGCCTACACGTCATGGAGTTTATCTTTCAAAAAAGCAGTGTCCTAAGACACCTCAAGAGGAAGAAAATATGAGACGGGTACCCTATGCATCTGCAGTAGGAAGTCTAATGTATGCCATGTTGTGTACAAGACTTGACATTTGCTATGCGGTGGGTATAGTCAGTCGGTATCAATCCAACCCAGGATTAGATCATTGGGTAGCGGTTAAACATATTCTCAAGTATCTTAGGAGAACGAGAAACTATATGCTAGTTTATTCTGGTGAGAATTTGATTCCCATTGGATACACTGATTCTGATTTTCAATCAGGCAAAGAGCTTTGAGGGACACTTGGAAGGCTTAGGTCTTAGAGACATGTCTCACCTGCTTTAGGGCAAGTGGGAGATTGTTGGGTTTGGTGCCCTAAAAGCTGTGACATTGTACATATTGTTAATAAATAAATAAAATGACATTTATTATTATTTTGGTTGATTATATGTATTATGAATACATTTATAAACATCAAGAAAATTCCATGATTATTTATGTGACTATAAATTTAGCATATAAGTGTTATTTGCTTGGGGATAAAATTTATAGATAATAATCTAAATAGTCCGTAATAATTAATTAAAGTTTGGGATCTTTAATTAAAAATTACAAGTACGGTCCAATCTCATCTAAAATAAAATAGTCATTATCCAGACTATTAATGTAGAGACATTGGGTTGGAGGTACTTTATATAATGAGATTATATAGGACTAGACCAGATAAATTATGAATCTCTAATAATCATCCGTTACAAATAGAGTATTCAAATTTATCACTATGATGATCATATATTTGACAGTCTTAATCTTGAGTATTTATTAGACTCCTATTTATTACATTATGTTTTTTGACTTGCATGGTAAGATTTGTCTGAGCACAGATTGTAACTTAGCATCTTGGAAACATAAAGTAATAAATGGCTGGGAATAATATTATACAGATATGGAATCCATTCCTTCCCTATGGAAGTTAGAAAAATAGTTCTCTTGAGTGATAATTCAAGGTTTGAACAATAGAGCGCTCGTTCATAATAAGATTATGAATTAATTGTTCATTAGAGAATTATTGGAACTCAAGGATAAAGATGTAATAAGAGAGGTGAACGGAAATTGAACCTAGCTCTTATTATGAACTATTTATGGAAGACTGACTTATATGTAATGATTATATCAATGGACTACTCGTTAATTTTCTTTGAGTAATTTTTACTATAATCTCAAGAGTTCATTTTCAGGTTTTTAGTGGAGTAACACTGAAACTAATAAATTTGGCACATTAATTAAAGAGTTTGATTAAATGTCAAATTTATTGGAGCTTGGGTTATAGGTCCATAGGTCCCCAATACCACCTCTGTAACACTATATTGGATTTTTGCATAGAATGAATTATACATGTTTAATTCAAAATTTTTGAATTCTGAATTAATTTTTCATACTTGAATTATTAACGTGACACAGAAAAATATTTTCTGTGACACATAATGTAATGTGATAAATGTTATCACATTTAACTGAGCATTAGTTAATTAATTGATTATTGTTAAAATCTATTCTTAAATAAATGTGATTTATTTTTGAATTTAGATTTAGATATATATATATATATATATATATATATATATAGTTTTGAACCAAATCTTTTTATATATATATAAGATTTTATAATATATTAATATATATATATATATATATTAATATAATATTATAAATAAATAAATAAAAAAGGAAACGTAACTTGCTGTTACCTTCACGTTTCACTTTTTTGCCTTTATATATATATGTACCGAATCTATGTGATTCGGTCAAAGTAAAAAAAAAAAAAAAAAAAACAAAGGAGGCAAGCTTTCTTTCTTGGCAAAGTTACTTATATATATATATATATATATATATATATATATATATGTTAACCGAATATAGATTCGGGAAAGAGAAAAGAGGAAAACGGAAAACAACAGAAGAAAAGGAAAGGAAAAGAAAAAGAAAAGAAAAATTACTAATAGCTCAGTTATAAAAAGGAAGAGATAACAGTTATCTCAGTAATTTTTATACATATAATTCTAAGAGAGAAAAACTGAGAGTTTTTCTCTAAAGAAAAAGGTCTGCTATCTCATGTGTTGAGTACATAGCAGATTCAGAAAAATGTGAGGATAATTCATTCTTACAGTTTGACGCCCACTCGTCTTTCCATTGGTGTGGATGCCTGGTTTGAAAGATCGTGGTGTCAAAGAGGAAAGCTAGGATACCCTGATAGTCTTAAAAAAGTTAGTAAAAAATTCCTAAAGCTTTCTGTAATTAAAATTATATATCTATTCCCGATAAACAAAGTTTTCAGAAAATTTTTGTTTGTCAACGATCCGTTCCTTCTGCTGCGTTTCATGTTTTAATTCCAACATTTGACACATCCGTTGACAATGCCTAGTAAAATTTCTCTAAATTATAAATCAGGAGACAATTCCATCTATCCGGATGAAAATTCCCCTAAAATATTTTAGCCGTCTAGTTCTTTCACTATGGTAAGGATTGTCCGATGGTAAAGGGTATAATATTTTACTTGAAATCGAGCGTAAACGGTTAACCCAGTCAATTTTAACATGTAAAAAAGGACAATGCATTTGTTCGCTTGCGTGTTTGAGGGAGGCTGAGTGCATTTGAGAAACCACTTTCACAGTCAGCGTGTTCCCCACTTTTTGTCCTTGAACAACGCAAACCACCAGACTAGAAACAAGACATCATCTTGGACGTTTATTACGATATTGCCACCACACAACAACAAATGTAACAGTCGTGTCCTTATAACATAGCATCGGAAACGAATGGCTCTCTCTCCAGGTTTCATTATTGAATTTCTAAGTTGTATTATTTTAAGGTGTATGACAATCATAATTAAAACTAATTTTTTGATTATCAATATGCTATAGTAAAAAAAAAAATTTACAATGTAAAACTTTAACTTGTTAAAGTGTGTTGAACCAAAAAATTAAATCTAAGTATGCTTGCCAAACACTTTATTTGTGATTTTTCACGGGATTCAATGAGCACATTAGGTAAGTATTAAAAAAAATCAATATACAACTTTGTAGTTTTACAATTGCCCTACAAGATACGCATCGTAAGGTTCCTTTCATCATTCATCGTTTGCTTGAATACTAGCTATTAATCTTTTATTAGGGAAGTTTGCTCTTTTTTTTCTTTTCCTTTGTTTGTTGTTTTTTTTTCTTTTTTTGATGGTAAAAGTTTGTCAACGATGTTTCTCATGAATTACTCACAAAATTTATATAAAACAAGACATAGAAATACAAGAAAGAATAATAACATAAAAAATTATAGTAGTTCACTCGTGTAAGCTACATCCACTTAGAAGAGAGATTTTTTTTACTATTGTTATGAGGACCAAGAAAAGTTCATTTCTCTAAGGCTTTCTGCCGTATTTATAGACACAATTTTATGTGTAAAATAATTAATAGAAATAATAAATAAAATCTTAATAAAATCAAGAATATTCCTTTCCTGTTTTTATTCCAACCACTTTCTTATTATTTGTATTTGACTTTTCCCCATATCTTGCACGAAAGGTTTAGTTTCTTGATATTATGGAGATTTGGTTGCCTATTGCATAATTCAAACGCGTGCCTCCAAGTTTAGTAGACCTTGTCGTTATGTTATCTCGACCTCTTGTCTTCTTGGACTTATCTCGACTCTTGAGAAAGCTTTCATCAACTCATCTTCTAGCCTAGTTTTTCTTTTTGACTTGGGCCCTTATGAGGCTTTTATTTGATCTCAACTTTGGGTCGTTGGACGTTGAGATCACCCACAATGTATTTTAACAAAGAAGAGATGCCCACCTTATTTATTTAATGTAAGAGTTTTTGGGATTGCAAAGTAAATGTGTGAAGCATGAGAATTTCTAGTACATTATATATGCAATAATTAAGAATTATGTTAAGTAATTTATGTACGAATTTTGTGAGTTAAATTTTATGCTCAAAAATTTGTTAAGAGCTTAAGGAGTAATTTTAGTGTCACAAGGATTATTGTTTAAATTAAACTTTTGTGACAGATTTAATACAAATAAATATGAGATTTTTAAGGCTAAAAATCATGCCATAGCCCTCAGTAAAGTACAAATTAAACAAAAAATAAGAGTTACTTGATAAGCAAGGACAAATGAGCTAGAAAGCTTAACTATTGCAGAATATATTGCAATAGATTTTGAAACGAAAATGCTAGATAAGGAAAATACTGTATGAAAATATAGAAATTATAGAGTAGAAGAATTAAGCAGTATAAAAATCACGCAGTGTGAGATCAATGCAGTATAAGGATTATACTAATAAAGTTAAACATTATGGAATTTACACTGCATAAAGTTAACTAGTGTGGGAATAATAATGTGTTGCGATTAGACAGTATAGGTAAAATGTAAGAGTACAATTTTAGACTATTAAGGTAAA
Organism: Artocarpus heterophyllus; assembly: GCA_025403435.1. NCBI lineage: Eukaryota > Viridiplantae > Streptophyta > Magnoliopsida > Rosales > Moraceae > Artocarpus > Artocarpus heterophyllus. The sequence continues at coordinate 22,921,433 of CM046337.1, forward strand.
TTTCTCCTCAATTCTACACTGACGATATCATAAAAATATAGTAGTGTGTAAAGTTACACTGTGTAAAGGTTGCATGACCCATCATAGTGCCACCCAACAGGTGGAAAATTTGCCACCTCTCCCCTGTGGTAGATATGGCTGCAATATGTGGACATGCAAGTTTTTAAATTCTAATCGAGCCCAAAGAGAAGTGAAATTGAAAATAAGCCCCTAAGTGATAAGATTGACCAAATGTTGCATCATTTTGCACGATCTATGAAGGGGAAAAAAAGAGAGCCATTTTGCTCTCTAAGAAACTAGCCATAAGCTTTGATGTCTCTCTCAATATTTTTCAAAAATTCAACCTCCAAAAAAGCTTTAAATCAAGTTCAAGTGTTCTAGATCAATATTTTACATTTTCGGAGGTAAAAATCTAAACTTTTTCCCATGGGTTTTTAGTTATTTTAATGGGTTTCAAGAGGGTTTTTAATGGGTTTTGTAGTAGTTCATAGCAAGGAGAACTAGCTAAGTTTCAAGCATATCAATCTGAGTTCAACAAGAGATTTATTGAAAATATTGAGATGGACAATTTTGTGAAGAAAGTTTGCTCGAATTCTGATTGGACTAAGCCAAAAAATGCTAATTTTGCTTGTGCCCATCCAAAAACTTGATGAAGTTGAATGATTTGAGAAAAGTTAAAACATGAAAATTGTAGATCTAGTTGGAACTATTGATAATCATGGATGTTTTCTAAAAGTTCTTTACATATTTCAAGTTATGGATTTTAGGAGATTTAATCTCAAAATTTCAAAACAATTAAATAAAGAAAATGTTTTCAAATTGTATGAGTTTAACCAAAGAGCTTTTGTAGGTCTTAATGCTTGCAATAAACTAGACATTTTGGTATAAATCACTCCTAGCAGAAAAATGTCAAGATTTTGTATTTTAAGCCGAAACCATAAAACCATGTGAAATTGGATTTTTCATTATGCAAAGTTCTACACTACAGTGAGCAAGTGAGAAAAAATAGGTTTTAAACCTTAAGGAAGTGAGAATTTTCTAAAAAAGTATGTTAAAGGCAAAATTATCAAGATTTTGTGTTGGGGTAAAAACCGTAAAGTTTTGCTAAAGTAGATCTTTTGCAAAAAGAAAACCAATGTTTTATTTTTCTACAACGCTATGATAAGCAAGGAAATGTAAGATTTGTTTTAAATGGTCAAAACCAATATTCCGTTAATATCGGGATGGTAAAGTGAAACGAGAAGTTTAATAAAGTTATGTGACTTACGAAAATCCCGTTAAAAGTACATTCGTCATTTTTTTATATAACGGCTAAAATGGACCCCGAGCACTTCGATTTAGCAAAACACCCTTGCATGAAAAATATCATGTTAAGTTATGAAACCATCAAGTATGACGTAAAAATTTGATCATGAAACATTCATGTTAAACAATATAGAAATAAACCAATAGTGTGAATTTGGGTAATTTCTAAAGTCATATGTCGTTTTAGCGAGACACAAAAGCCGACTAATAGAAGGAAAATGATAAAATAGGAACACTAGAGTGGTAAACAAGAAAGTTTCAAACCTCTTCTATGGCATGAAGAAAATGAGTTTTAAATGGTTTATAAATGTTTGAAATGCATTACATTTGTTACGCTTAATATTTTAAAGTTCAAGTCATTTTGTGATTGCAATTGTTATGTTTAATGTTTTAGACATTAAGTTATGTCATACATAATGTTCACTAAGAATATAAGATTGGTAACCTAACCCTTAAGTTTAAGATAAGAAAATATCATACCAACCTCCTGACCTAAGGGGAGGGTCAAGTTATAAGTATGTTACAAGCTCGGTGTTTGATGGTCAAGTGCAATTAGTACGCATACTAGGGCCAAGGGTTCAAATAAGAAAAGAATGATAGAAAGAAGTTCAAAATTGAGCATAAATAGAATCATGCATGGTGATGTTGCTTGCATTCCTTTAAGAAATGTTTCCATGAAAAAGTTTTATGAAAAACATTTTATGGAAATGTTTTGCAAAAGAAATTTCATGAAAATGTTTAAGAGAAATGTTTTAAGGAAGATGATTTTACGAGAAAGGTTTTAAAAGAATGATTTAATGTTTTGTGAGATTAGTTTGGACTTTTAGAGCGAAAGCTCATTATAAGTTCCTTCATGTTGTAGGTGTTGGAAAAATAATACGTAACGGAATTTTTTAAATTTTTATACCAGAGCATTTTTCAAAACACAAGTTCGACACACTATATGGAAAAATTAACCAGATCTTACTAACCTTATATGCCGAAGAGATTCCTCAATTAATGGAGAGAAGGGCATTGTAGAAGGACCTCAACTAACTGGCCTTCTTTACTATTCTCTATCCACGATCAGTGTGTGTGTGGGCACATTTGTACAGCTCTTTGACAGGTGACTCTCATTCTAATCAATCGAGGAAACCTAGAACTAAGGTTCGTGATTTGTGAACAATAGCTCTCTGGGAGTTGCAGAGAATCACAGCATAGAATGTTCACTCTTAATTCCTCAAATAATCTGAATAACTTATAAGTCTCACTCTCTATTTATAGAGGTTGGGCCCAGAAGTTAGTCCTTATTGGATAAGGCCTTAAAAATTAGAATCAAGATCAAATCAAGATCAATATCTGATAAAATGAGTGTCTAAAATGCATGACCAAAAATCATCTAGTCGGCAAGCCAAACTGGCAGATCGACCTGCCAAACTTACTCCATCGATAGGCCAAACCTGAAGATCCCTGTGAATTTTTATTTCTTGGGCTAGAGCCTGAGCTTTAATTCAAATAACCCAATAGAGAAGTTATCTGATTAAAACAGCCATATCTAGATAATCTCTAGGAAAACAAATATTCTTGATAATTTAACAAGTTTATCTAGAATTAATTTATTTGAAATTAATGCAACCGATAAACAGACATGAATTATCTAATCCTCATAATTTAACAAGTTTATCTTGAATTAATTTTTCACAAAATTAATTCAACCAATAAACACACATGAATTATCTGATCCTACCTAATTTTAGCCAATTTGAAATTTGACATAAGTCACCAATTTATTGGAAAAGCATGCTGTATCATTACAGGATTTATTATGAGCTAGCAAATGGGACCTAATAGACCTATATAGTTCAAGCTCTTGATACTTATGAAACCCAATTCCTAGATATACATTTCATAATTATCAACTCTAACACTACTCCAATAAAAGCTTAGAGCTGCACTCTCGAACTATATAAAATTACGAAGCCCGAATAGCTAAGTCTCCATGATATATCATAATATATTGTATCTCCATAGGATTATTTATAATCGGCTTAAGGATAAAATCTGTCTTATATTCTTGATTATTTTTCTCTTATGTTCCATTATCTTACCATTGGAAAACTTACCATCTAAAGACAGTATACCTCAGTTACACCTATGTATCCAAATGGTTGAGCACTCGAGTTTTCCAATTCAAGATAACGCATATAAAATGATATCAACTACTCCTAAAGAGGAGCTATGGATTTCATGTCTATGAATAATAAGTCTACGCTATCAAGAGTCATGTCTCCAGTGTATCGGCATGCGTACCAACATAAAATGTGGTTGTCATCTTTTGGTACATTAAAAGACATAAGTCAAGATAACGGGCCTATTGTTCATCTCAAGATTAAGATACAACATATTTGATTGTCTAAAGTGAATTACTTTATAGAGGAATAATTAGTAATCTAAATCAATTACACTTTATGTCCCAATCCAATGCATCATCACCTGTGACAATGCACCAATGTTTCTATTCGTAGAGTTCACCTTCAATAGCCAAGACAAACCATCTCCCGTTAGGGATATATACAACATAACAATCTTTACACAAATAAAGCGCCCAACTTCATTCCTTCGATTATAGATCTTATAATTTAGGCCCACACCTTTAGAATCATGTCTTCCGTATAATTTATCCATCATATGCCTAATTTTAAAGGTTTAGACCGATCGTCTCAGACTTTTGTTTGCTTTACATACATCCAATAAATGTGAATGTAAAGAGGACAAAAATTGATATATGAATAATAAATAAACTCTTTATTGATAAAAATGTCTCTAAAAATATATTACATTTTTGCTCCTTAGGGCATACATGTCTAACAATCTCCCACTTACACTAAGTGAGTAAATATGATAAATTCCGCATCCACATAGCTTCTACATGCCTCTTGAAAACTCTTGTAGTTAATGTCTTCGTGAATGGATCAGTTAAATTATCCTCAAATGCGTTTTTGCATACAACGATATGCTCACCCACGACAAAGTCCTTTATCATATGACACTTTCGATCAATATGCTTACTCTTCTTAGAAAATCTTGGTTTCTTAGCATTAGCTACCACTGCACTATTATCATAGTACAACGATACTGCCTTATCCATACCAGAAACTACGTCAAGATCCCTAAGGAACTTGTGGAGCCACACTACTTTCAAAGCATCACTGGCTGCCACATACTTAGCTTCCATCGTTGCATCTGAAGTGCAATCTTGCTTTGCACTTCTCCAAGTAATGGCACCGCCGCCAAGAGAAAACACAAAACCCAAAGTCAATCTTCTCGAATCCAGACAGGATTGAAAATCCAAGTTAGTGTATCCTAGAGGAGTCAAATCCTCACCCGAATACACAAGCATATGACCTCGAGTCCTTCTCAGGTACTTGAAAATATGCTTGACTGCAAGCTAGTGGTTCGGTCCTAGATTCGATTGAAATCGACTTACTATCCCGACCGCATAACAAATATATGGTTGTGTGCAAAGCATGACATACATGAGACTACCCACTGCCGAAGCATAAGACACCTTCTTCATGTATTCTCTTTCTTCATCAAACTTTGGAGAGTCTTTCTTAGAAAGAGTAATTCCAGACCTAGATGGTCGCCTACCTTTCTTGGAATCCTACATTGCAAACCTTTTGAGAATTTTATCTATGTAGCCTGTTTGGACAAAGTTATCATTTTGTTTTTCTTATCCCAAAAAATCTAGATACCAAGAAAAACATTAGCCTTGCCCAAGTCCTTTATGTCAAACTACTTGGTCAACCATGATTTGACCGATGACAATGGCCCAACATCATTGACAATTAGTAGAATGTCATATACATAGAACAGTAGAAAAACCACCTTTACATCCTTAATGTATTTGTAAACACATGGTTTGTCTACATTTTGTGCGAACCCATAAGTCTTGATCAAACCTTATGTTCCAAGAATGAGAAGCCTGCTTAAGTCCATAAATTGACTTTAGCAACTTACAAACCTTACCCTCTTGACCCTTAGCCGTAAACCTGTTGGGCTGCTCCATATACATAGACTCATCAAAATAGCCATTTAGAAAGGCCGTCTTGACATTCATCTGATAAATCTCATAGTCGAGAGTAGCAGCTATGGATAAGAGAACATAGATGGATTTAAGCATGGCTACAGGCGAAAAGGTTTCGTTGTAATCGATTCCTTCCTTTTGTGTGTATCCCTTAGCTACTAGTCTAGCCTTATAGGTTTTTACCTTTCCATCCACTCCTCTCTTCCTCTTGTAGATCCACTTACACCCTATAAGTTTTACCCCTTTGGAAAGATGTACAACTCCCAAACCCGATTAGTCTCCATAGACTTCATCTCTGTGTTCATGGCCTCTATCTAGAGTTTTGAATCAACATTCTCCATAGCCTTTTCGTAAGTGCAAGGATCCCTGTCATGTTCATCTGGTTCAGTTAAGAAGGCCTTAACATTGAACATATACCTCTCAGGTTGACGCCTAATCCTCCCACTATGTCGAAGCCCCTTAGGTTGTTGCTTATGTTCGGTTAATTTTTCTACACTGATTGGAATGGTTTCATTCGGAACCCCCGAAGTGATCGAATTGCTCGCTAACTCTCCAAGCACTACTTTGCTTCGAGGCTTAAAGTCATCCATGTACCTATCCTCAAGGAAAGTTGCATTAGTTGAATCCACGACTTTATTTTCCTTTGGGTTATAAAAATAACCCCATTTAGTCCCTTTTGGATAACCTACAAACATACAAACTCCCGAACGTGCTTCTAACTTATTCGCTTCCTTAAACAGGATATGAGTAAGACATCCCCATATGCAAATATGGCTTAAAGATGTCCTTTTCCCTGTCCACTACCCATGAGTTTTAAGAACAGATTCTGAAGGTACATTGTTCAAAAGATAACATGCGGTGTGTAGTGCATATCCCCAAAAGGACAAAGGCAATGATGAATAACTAATCATAGACCTGACCATGTCCAACAAAGTCCTATTTCTTCTCTCAGCCATGCCATTCTACTGTGGATTGCCCGACGCAGTAAAATGGGAAAAAATCCCATTCTCTAATAAGTGCCCTAAGAACTCATCAGAAAGGTATTCACCACCTTGATCGGATCGAAGTGCCTTTATGGGTCTACCCAATTGCTTTTCCACTTCAGCCCAAAACTCCCTAAACTTGTCATAAGTTTCACTTTTGTGGTGCATTAGGTACACATACCCATACCTTGAGTAATCATCAAAAAAAGTGATAAAGTATTCATACCTTCATCATGCTCGGATGTTCATAAGTCCGCAAACATCACTATACACAAGTTCCAAAACCCCTTCGACCCTATTGCCTTTAGACCTAAATGGTCTTTTGGTCATTTTACCCTCCAAACAAGAATCACATTGTGGTATAGATTCCACCTTTAAGTGACTTAAAGGTCCATCGCTTATCAACCTTTGAATCCTATTCAGGTTAATATGACCTAATTGTAAATGCCAAAGTTAAGTCTTATTGGAGTGAGAGGTTTTAAATCTTTTAGAGTTATTTTCATTAATCTCAGTACTAAGCAGTAAGTCCATCTTAGGTTTAATAAAATATAGATTATTTTGCATCCATCCAAAATAGATAAAAGATTTATTTTTGTAAATCACCACTTTATTATTAAAAGAAACCAAATGGGAGTCTTTAAATAAACAAGCTACAGAAATTAAATTCCTTTTAAGTTTAGGAACATAAAAATGATCTCACAAAACTAAATTCCCCTAATTATCAAAATACAAATGGATGGTTCCCATGCTTCAGCTAAGACCAACGATCCATTGCCCATCCGAAGCGTGAAGTCTTTAAGAAGTAGACTTCTCGTTTCTTTGAAACCCTATAGAGAAACACAAACATGATTAGTTGCTCAAGAATCTATGACCCAAGCATCACTAGATTCCTCAACTAAACAAGTTTCAACAACCAAAATATCACACCTACCTCCTCGGGAAAAGAAGTCCTTACAATTCTTCTTTATATGCCCGACCTTCCTACAGAAAGAGCACTTGAGCTTCTTTGGATTCTTTTTTTTTCTTCTTCTTGTTCTTGCCATTTACAAGAATAGAAGACTTTCTATTCTTGTCTTATTGCTTCTTTCCATTCCCTGTGGTTAGGATTGGAACTAGAAGCAGCCGCCAAGTTGGCCTTGCCACTAGCAGAAGAGTCCCTGATCAGCAGTTTAAACTCCTATAACTGTTTCATCAACTCAATCAAGGTCATATCTCGTCTATTGCTTAAATTAAATGTCGCTCTAAATTGAATAAATTCCTTAGACAAAGTCTCAAAGACCATAGCATCTGAGTTTTAGCATTGATGTCAGCTCCATTGGGTTGAGCCTAAGTGGGGTAACCCATGACCAACATCATATGCTCCTTTGCAGACGTCCTCAGCCTTTGTTTGCAATTCGAGAGTTTTCAAAGTGGTCCTTGCTGTTTTGTTAGGGCCTGGCCTCCAAACTTGTCTTCTAGATTACTCAAGATCTGCACAGCAGTCTCATAATCTTCATGTTAGCCTGCAACATGTTATTCATGCTGGTCATAACATAATAGCGGGCCTGATCATTAGCATCCTTCTCGGAATCATACACTTAGATTTGCTCATTAGTGGAATCTCCCGTAGGCTCGGGAGGACATGGTGTCGTCCGCACAAATTTTAGTTTCTCAAAGGATAGGACGATATTAAAGTTTCATTTCCAATCTTTATATTTCTCACTAGTTAATTGGTTTTTGTCAAGTATCAATGATAAAGAATTTTCAGACATTTTTAATCTATAATAAAGATTCATATACTGAACATAAGCAAATATACAATAACAATTTAGTAAAATAACACAATTAGGTATAGCATACAAATATGTTTATCTGTCAAAACCTTGAAAACATCACAACCTTACACCAATAATTCCTAACTTAGAATTCAACAAGCCACCTAGGGGAGACTTGTCAAATTCAATTAGGAACACAAATCCCTTCCTGATTAATATATGCCATCTAGGATCCGTTTGATCTAACATATATTAATAATCGTTTCTTTGGCTATTAATTTTATTAACAGAGCTCCTAGGGAAGGTTAATAATAAAATTAACATGAGTGTAATCCATCATTTCAATATTTTGTCCATGATTTATAATCACCACCTAGGGGTGTGCAACCATAAATCATGATAAAATATCTTATCCTCTCGAAGATCCAACCTGGTACATAATGAAGTCCCTTCCTAAGGGTCGAAACCACCATGTGCTACCTATGGATCAACAATAGAGGCTGTAGGTCCTCTCTTCAAAAACCTTCTCCCACTCAATCTTTTGAAATCAAGGTTTTATTTTGAGAATATGCATGAACAATTTTTAATGAGTGGCACTTCCTATTCTATATGACATGTTATCAATATTCATGGCAAATCATATTATAATGCAGACAAGCAAAACAATCATACAAAGCCACAAGAAAAATAATATTATATGGTTCTACCTTAGAGAAAAGAAAATAAAGGTTACAAGAGATAAATCAAAACATATTATCGATTCTTCATCCTTGAATCTTCAAATTGTATCTTTCTTCATGTAATGTTCACCTTCAAGTCTTCAATTCCGTATAGATTGAATACTCCATATTTCTGATCATATCCAAATTTAATGTTTCTCAAAATTGTCCCAAAAATAAAATCAAAACTTGTAACGCCCCCGAATTTTAAAGTAAGGTCGGTTATGTTAAGTTTAATTATTAAGTGTGCCAGTGTAATTTTTGATATTAATTTTTAGTTATTTAAAATTTTGTTGCATTTTTCATATTTAAAATTTTATTTTTAGTATCAAAATACCAAATGACATTTTTACCTCACATTTTCCCCATATTTACGAAAATACCCTTGGGCTTTCCTTTTTCTTTTTCTTTTCCCTTTCCTTTTTCATTTTCATGCTCTCTCTCTCTCTTTCTTTCTTCCTCTCGTGTTCCACCCTCTCTGTCTCTTTCTTTCTCTCAAAAATTTTGATTTCAAGCTTCATTTTTATGGATTTGAGCAAGGATTGAAGTTCAATCATCAATTTTTTCATCCAAAAGCAGTGATTAAAGGTTAGCCCTTTTTCTCTAAAACTTTTGATTTTCGTTTTGAATCTTTGATGTATTTTGCAATCCAAACTTAATTGAGCTTAGATAATGTTTAATCTTAGCTTATAGGACTTGTTTTATAATGAATCTAAGCCTTATTTGAACAAAATTTGATTTAATCAAGTTTTCACATTTTTCTTTGATTTTCAAATCAAAGGTGAAATTGAGTTTAAATTTGGAGAAATTAGTTTAAACTTATTCTATTATGGTTTTCTATGCTTTCTGCATGATTTTCATGATTTGGGAATTGAAAAACAGGTTTTAAATTTGAATTTTGAACTTGGGGAGGTCAAGACTCGAAGTCTCAGGTCCCCAAATTTTGCCAGTTCAGTAGGCCGAACTTGATCTTTGGCATGCTGGATTCATAGGTTCGCTAAACTGGATTCATCAGGTCGGCAGGTCGAACCTGGAAAAAGCTCGGCAGGCCGGTCTGGATGTTCAAAAGGCCAAACTATGCGGTTCCGTAGGCCAACTGTAGACTTGGAAAATTGTGTTTTTACTTCGGTTTTCAATGTTTAATGATTCCGAAATGTTTCAAAAAGGATTATGATCATGTGTTAGGATTATTTTAAGTCAAAAGGCACAGTGATAATTAAATTAACATAATGATATTTGTTAAATATAATTTCTGACTTTAAATGTAGTTTTTAAGCTCTTGAACATATATGGAGCATACGTTGGATTTTATTTGGGGCTTACGTTATTAGATTTCAAATGAGGTAGGATATATATATATATATATATATATATATATTTATCCCTTTCTTTGGTAGCCCTTTTTAAACTGTTTGGGCCAAATGCTTGACCTTTTGAATGATTGATGAAAATAATAATGTCTTTGATTTTGAAGTATTGTATTTTGGTATGCTAGCCCTTTTTAAACTGTTTGGGCCAAATGCTTGACCTTTTGAATGATTGATGAAAATAATAATGTCTTTGATTTTGAAGTATTGTATTTTGGTATGCCATTCGGACTTTCAAAACCCATACGGTGATATTTATCAAGTTTCATTCAAGTAACTATTAATTAATTTTTATTAAGATCTTGAGATTAGTTTATCAATGATATTTTTATCTATAACTGTTATTTTTAAATAACTTGTTTTTAACTAATTATCCTACTAAGCCTTCCGCTCACGTTTTCCTGTTTTTAAAATCCCCCTTCCAGGTTTGGAGAGGAAGGATGGACCCAGGATCGAAACCTAGCTCTTTGGATTGAAATGGTATTTTCTTTAGAACTGTGATATGATGCATGTACTGTAAACTTGTCCCAGTATTGATGTCATTTTTGTCTCTGTTAATTGTATATTTTTAATTTATCTTAGAGACGATTTCAGTATTTTTGTATTATTATCGTTGATATTGTATTTTATTTACTAGTTCACCTTAATGGTAAGCATCCACGTGATGGTGAATGAGAATAAGATCTCGGCCCCACTTTCATGGCGTGCACTTGACGATGACGGCCGATGATATTTATTTACTTTCCACGTATATTTATTTATTTTTCTTTGATAACTTCGTTTATTTAATCTTATTTACCTAAAACTCCCAGACCTCTTCTCCGGGGCGTCAGAAAACTGCACAAAAAAAATGCACCTTTTTTGAAAAATTTTACAGCACTCTACAGGCATGCCGATCTATGTGATCGACTTGCCGAACCTTACAGTCCGACCTACCGGTCATGACAAATCGGCCTAACAAACTTCAAAGTTTGAACTGCTGCTAGAACCGTCAAAATTCTACCCTATAGAGGGCTTGCCAATCCCAAAGGTTCGACCTACTAGTTCGGCCAAGCAAAAATCGCGTTTTTTAGAAAAAATATGTTTTTTAATGCAATTTATCAATTTTATTTTCAATAATTCAAAACTAAAAATTAGAGACTCAAAAAATACTTGTGGAATGCTATCATCAAACTTCTACATTTGTCTTTTTTGAATGATTATTTAATTATAAAATTCTTACAAATTTAAATTGAATAATAATTCCTAGACGGAGATAATAGTATGCCATCTAATTACGTGAAAAACCTAGATACACTTTCTAACCTCTAAGGAACCATAACTGGCAATAATTAATTAATTATTGCCGGTTATGGTTCCTTAGAGGTTATAAAGTGTATATAGGTTTTTCACGTAATTAGATGGCAGACTATCATTAATTAATTATAATTTAATCAACCATAATTAATTAATAAACATTCACCATATAATCCATGACAATATATCAATATATAAAAACCCTAGAGTGTCAACTCTCTAAAAAATTAAATTCAAGCATAGGAGAGATCAAGATCACATAATTTATTCATATAGCATGATCACAAACTTGTAAATTTATGTAAAAACTATGGCTCTAATACCAATTGTTTGAAAAATAGTACGCAGCGGAATTTTTAAAATTTTTATACCAAAGTAATTTTCCAAAACATAAGTTTGACACATTATTTGCATAAATTTACTAGATCTTACTAACCTGATATGCCGAAGAGATTCCTCAATCAATGAAGAGAAGGGCATTGCGGAAGGACCTCAACCAATTAGCCTTTTTTGCTATTCTCTATCCACGATCGGTGTATGTGTGTGCATACTTGTATAGCTCTTCCACAGGTGACTCTCCTTCCAACAAATAGAGAAAACCCAAAACTAAGGTTCGTGATTTGTGAACAATAGCTCTCAAGGAGCTGCAGAGACTCACAGTATAGAGTGCTCACTCTTAATTCCTTAACTGATCAAAATAACTTATAAGTTTCACTCCCTATTTATAAAGGTTGGGCTTAGGAGTTAGTCCTTATCAGATAAAGCCTAAAAAACTCAAATCTGGATCAAATCAGGATTAATATATGATAAAATTTACGTCTAAAATATGTGTGTAAAAATCGTTCGATCGATAGGTGAAACTGGCAGTCGGCCTTCCGAACTTACTCTATCAGCAGGCCAAACCTGAAGATCGGCCTGCCAAACTTACGATAAATGATCCGTATGAATCATTATTTCCTACCCGAGATTCTTGGAATAGAGCCTCAATATTAATTCAAATAACCTAATAGAGGCTATCTGAATAAAACAGTCATATCAAAATAATCTCTAGGAAAATAAATATTCTTGATAATTCAACAAGTTTATCTAGAATTAATTTATTCAAAATTAATTCAACCGATAACCAAACATGAATTATCTGATTCTAATAATTCAAAAAGTTTATCTTAAATTAATTTTTCACAAAATTAGTTCAACCGATAAACACATATGAATTATCTAATCCTACCAAATTTCAGCCAATCTGATAATTTGACATAGGTGCCAATTTATTAGAAAAGCACGTAGTATCATTACAGGATTTTTATGAGCTAGCAAAAGAAACCTGATGGACCTATATAGTTTAAGCTTCAATAATTAGGAAACCTAATATCCTGGATATACATTTCATAATTATAAACTCTAACGCTACTCCAATAAAAGCTTAGAGGTACACTCTCAACTATATAGAATTATGAAACCCAAATAGCTAAGTCTCTAGGATATATCATAATGTATTGTATCCCTATAGGATTATCCATAATCGGCTTAAGGATAAATTCTATCATACCTTCCCGATTATTTTTCTCTTACATTCCATTATCTCACTATCAGAAAACTTACCATCCAAAGATAGTATACCATTCAGTTACACCTATGTATCTAAATGGTTGAGCACTCCAGTTGTCTACTTATAAGATAACGCATATAAGAGGATATCAACTACTCCTAAAGAGGAGCTATGGATTCCATATCTATGAATACCAAGTCTATGCTATCAAGAGTCATACCTCCAATGTACCAGCATGCGTACCAACATAAAATGTGTATGTCACCCTTTGGTACATCAAAAGACATAAGTCAAGGCAATGGGCCTATTATTCATCTCAAGATTAAGATACAACATATATGATTGTCTAAAGTGAATTGATTTGCCGAGGCATAATTATTAATCCAAATCAATTACATTTTATGTCCCAATCTAATGCATCGTCACCTATGACAATCCACCAATGTTTCTATTTGCAGAGTCCACCTCTAATGGCCAAGACAAACCATCACCAGTTAGGGATATAAACATAACAATCTTTACATGAATAAAGTGCCCAACTTTGTTCCCTCGATTGCATATCTTATAATTTAGACCGTCACCTTTAGAATGATGTCTTCCGCATAATCTGTCCATCATATGCTTGATTCTAAAGGTTTAAACCGACAGTCTCAGGCTTTTATTTGCTTAACAAATATGAACATAAAGAGGACAACAATTTGGTATATGAATAATAAATAAACTCTTTATTGATAAAAATGTCTCCAAAAACATACTATATTTTTACTCTTTAGAGCATACATGTCTAACATTAGGTAGTTTTTATTAAAAACTAGTAAGACTAATTCAAGGGCTTGGTGTTATGGTAACAAATGTGATGGTTAGGTATGGACACCACTGCAAAAAGTTTTTGCTCTTTAAAAAAAAAAATTGTCCGCTATTTTGGAAATATATTTTAAAGAGTTTAAAGAAGATAAATGTTTATTAAACGAGTTTTCAGAAATATTTTAGATGATTATAAAGTCAATTTTTGCACTTATGTTTCAGTTTTGTTATAATGAAAGTGACAATAGTTTCAAGAATGTTTTTAAGGAAAAAAACTTTACTTGGTATTTTCTTACAAGTAAGTAATATTTGTTAGACTAGTTGCCATGTGGATTAAATGATTTAATAAGTTTTTTGAGACACTTAATCAATAAAGTGTTTATTTTCATATATCAAATGTTGTCCTCATTATGTTCATTTATGTTGAATGTATGATAAGCAAACAAAAGTCTGAGACTATGAATAAACTATTAAGGTTGTGCATATGATAGACAAATTATGTAGAAGAGATGGTTCTTATGTTAATCGTCTAAATATAAAAGATATGCAATCAAGGGAATAAATTAGGCGCTTTATTGATGTTAAGATTGTTATGTTGCCTACATCCTTAATGGAAGATGGCTTCTCTTGGTCATGGGAGTGGAAATCTATGGGTAGAGACATTAGTGTATTGTCACTAGTTATGATATATTAGATCAAGACTAAAGATGAACTACTTTGATTAATAAATTATGTTTGAATAAATCAATTCATTTTAAACAATCATATGTGTTACTTCTTAATTTTGAAATGAATCAATGAGTCTATAGTCTTGACTTATGTCTTTTGGAATAGCAAAGGGTGGCATTCTAAATTAGAAACTCATGTGCTCAACGATTTAGATAATATGCGCAATCAAATGGTGTACTATTTGAATTGGTTATGAATAGTAAATTTTTCAATGGTGAGATAATGGAACATAAGATAAATATAATTAAGAAAATAAAATACAATATATCCTTAAACTGAATATGAATACCCTATGGGGATGCTACACATTATGATATGTCATGGATGATAAACTTATTTAAGTTTTGTAATTTATATATAGTTCAAGAATGCAGCTTTAAGCTTTTAGTAAAATGGTTTTAGAGTTGATAATTTTAAAATATAAGTGTCGAGGATATGTTATTTTATAATTATAGGAGTTTGATCTGTAGATGTCCATTGAATCACCTTCGCTAGCTCATAATATTTCCTATAATGATATGGCGTATTTTTCCTACAGATTAGCAACTTATGTTATTTATTAGATTGGCTAAGATTGGATTAATTTTATGAATTAATTCAAAAATAAACATGTTGAATTATTTGAATAGATTTTATTTATATGTGATTATCTATATATGACTATTTTAATCAGATAATGTCTCTATTGGGTTATTTAAATTAAAACTGAGGTTCTATGATAGATACCTTGGTCAAATAATGTAGGATTTATCAAATTGGTTCAAACAGATGGATTAGATAAGTCTTAAAAGTAGAAAAAACGCATGAGACAGGCCAAGTATGACCAGGCGGTCGACCGTCATACATTGGGGTGGTCGATTGCCTTGGCCACATCATTAATACTAGATCTTTTTTTTTGCACTTCAGTATTTTGATCCAAACTCGAATTTTGGAGTCTAATCTTATAAGGATTAGTTCCAATCCGACCTCTATGTAAAGAGAACAATTTTCTATTGCTTTTTAGATCACATGAGACATTTAGAGAAGAGTAGTTTGCTAGGAAAACTCTAAGACTCCCATAGAGCAATTGTTCAACATCCTGAATCTTAGCTCTTGGTTTTCTCAAGTGGTTGAAAGGAGAAGTTGCCTGATGAAAGACTAAATGATGTGAAACCACCTACATTCTGGTCATGGAAAGTTAATAGCAAGGAAGTCTAGTTAGTTGAAGCTCTTTCGATTGAATTCTCTTGAAACAATTCCTACGATTTTCTGGTCTACTAAGAGGTATAAAAGATCTTTTATTAATTTGTATACATAGCACGTATAACTTGATTTGGAAAAAATTTTAACTAAAAATTTTTCAAAATCTATTGCGTACTCGTTTTGCAACAAGACTAACATTAAGAAATGATGTTAAGCAAGTGAAGTAACGACTCGAAGTCAAGTCGTTACAAAATGTGAATGAAATAAAACTTTTACACGTGCCTATTAAGAAAAACATTTATTTATGCATTATCTTTTTTTGGTCTATGTGTTTTATTTGATGGAAAAATAACAGAAGCTAATTCTTAATTTTTTTTCTATTTTCTAGGTAGCATGACTTTGGATATTGATTTAAATTCAAATATAGATTATTAAAATAATGATTTTTTGATGACATAGAAAAATATGTGATTAAAACTATCATTAAATGTGCAACTAATTATAATTGTTCAACCACAAATATTGAGAGACCCGGTTGTTATTCGAAATGACACTAGAAACCATCCACCAAATCAGCGAAACTTAAGAATAGGGATTACAACCTACAAATTGTTAGAAGGAAGTATAGTCATTGCAAGCAATATAGAGACATTGCAAGAAAACCTAAGTCTTTACATTGCATAAAGCCCATCAATTCAAAGGTACTATCCATACATGACGACAAGCTAGCACAAAACACCAAATACATCGGCTTTGGTCAACTGGATGGATGAAGATTATAGTGTCCATTGGTCTTTTATTCACTCCATAGCACATGATCGATTCGACAAATATTGGCACTATGACTACTCCTTTGACTTTTGACTCAATAAGGATGATCTTATCAGACTTACCGTCCATCTCATTAGCTCCTTCAATTTGTCACATATCATTTAATAAAAAAAGAGCAGTTTATCTTAGAAGAAAGAAAACCCTTCAACTTTTATAACATGAAAAAAATTGCTTAACCTTTTCAATTTGTGTGTAAATTATTATCTTTACTAATCTCTAATATTTTTAAAAAACTCACTCTCCATGTAAACGACATCGAAAAAATTTTATTTTTCCTACCACTATGAACGAGGAAAAAAGTTATATAAGATGTCAATGCAAGTTATATTTTAATATCACTGGGTTATGTCACTATAACAAATTCAAGATTATACAACCTTCATTTAATGACCTTTTCTCAAAAGCCATTGTGATAAGGGAAAAAAAAATGTGGGAGTTACGCATGCGAAGATGAAAACCGTTGTGGTATGTACCATCTCTACCATCACAGTTTTTTAAAAAACTGTCATGATAAGCTTAACATACCATGACAGGTTTTGGAAAAAACCGTAATGGTAGAGGTGGCAAATACCACGACGGTTTAAAAACTGCAGTAGTAGCTCACTTAAAACCCCTTTTCCCACCTCAACAATCAGATATAATTAGAAACTTACCTCTTAAATACGAACACAAACCTCTCCAAAACTGCTGCTGTCGTCCCTCTCTGTCTCCACACTCCTTAATTTCCTTCCTAATTGTAAGTTTTATTAGAAATTGTTGTTGATTTTGTTGTTTAATCTGAAAATGATAAATTGTTGTTAATTTTGTTGTCTAATCCGTGTTTATTATATTGTGGATCATGGGTTTATTTGTTTTATGATGGGTGAATGTTTTTGTTTTATGATTAGAATATGTTGGGTATGTATAATTTGTGAAATTAATTTTAATTGAATTGCTATTTGTTATTTCGATTAGGGCTTGCGAAATAGATAGGAAATGAATGTGGGATTTTTGATTGTCTAGAGAATACGTGAAAGGTGTGGAAGAGTTCTTCGATTTTGCCAAAACTCATGCCAATGGTAATTAAATTAGGTGTCCTTGTGTTCAATGTGGAAACCATAAATTGCATCCAATTCCAGTTGTTAGAAGACATTTATTTTGAAATGGAATTATAAGTAGTTATCAAGCGTGGCATTTTCACTGCGAGTTTAAATTCAATCCAACTTTAGTAAGTAAAGAAAAGAAAGCTATTGTGGAGGATAATATGGATGATTAGGACAATATAGTTGACATGGCCAATGATTTGGAAGAACACTTCTTACACCGCCGGGATTTATTTAAGACAATGATGAATTATGCGAGACACCCATGTATGAGGGGTGTACCAGTTTCACCAAATTGTCTGCTTTAGTTGGATTATGGAAGCTTTTGTAAGGTATCGACGTTTCGTGGAATTCCAACTGCTATCATCAAACGCAAGAAAAATAAAAGCAAAAAATGAATACTGCTCTATGGTTGGTCGAGTCAGATATAGAGAGCTCGAGCGATCATTGGTACGTTAATATCTTACTCATATTACATATATTAATTATTCTATTCTTAATATGTTACTAACATAGCGTAATACAGTTAGCTAAGACGGGCGAGCTACCGACATAAGAGAAGTTGTGGGTAAAATAATGTCAAGCTCCTGATGGACAGTTTAAAAATCCAAGAGTAGTAGAAATTGGGAACTTGATTGTAAGTTTATTGAACACAAACTATTAATTTGTAATTTAATACCAGTTGAAGGATCTTAAGAATAACATGGTTTTGTTGTTGTTTTACAGGATGAGTACACGATGCAACGAAGTCAATGGAGCTTTTAATCTGTCGGTAATGATGACATATTGATGAGGGCACTAGGGAAACCGAAAGATTCAAGATGTGTTCGCGGTCAATCGAAATATGTGAAACAGTCTCAATACTTTGATCTCCAATTAGGTTCGAAATTGAATTCCCAAATGTCAAAGATGCAAATGAAAATTGCAAAACTGTGAGGTCTTGTGACCGAGCTCATTTCCCAAGGACATGCTAGGTCGACAGATGATAGCATCTCACAACGCAACAACTTCATGGCTAGTTGTAACCCTCCTGACAATGTAGTAGAAGCTCCACAAGCTCCAAAAGCCCAATTGTCACCTCATCGTCAAGAGCCCGAACAAGGTCAAGAATGTAGGCTTTTTGTTGAGGATAGAATTAATGATGGGTGTGCACTTGTTGTGCTTGGGAAGGCATGGATGGAGAGTCTTCCAACTGATACAGTCCATGAAAGACCATTAGGAGAAGAAAACTTGCATGTTAGCATCACTACCATTAGAGTTAGAATAGTTGAATTGCCTATTCCAACATTTGAAGCAACAACTATGTGTGAGCTGCCCGAAGCTCCGTCGCATGGCCAAAGAGGGTAGTTGAAGTTGTCGTAATGATGAAGATGAGTCAAGCGCCTAGCCATGTTCCGCAAGATCTAAACGGAAAGAAACGCCAAAAAAATAAAAGCTCTACAAAAGCAAGACAATCACAACATGAGGTAGAACAAGAACAAGAACAAAACGTTGCGAATAAGCCACTATCTGCATTTAACTTCGCATTAGTTCCTCCAGAATTTATACAGTTGGCTTTATACGCACATTCTTTCATGCGCGATGGGTTGACGATTCAATGCTTAATGTTGGTAAATTCCACTGGCAATGAATTGCCTATCTATGTGGGGTATGAAGACATTTACCACTTCATCAACTTTGATCAAATCGGGCCAAACTATATCATGGTATACCTCAGGTAATAACTCTATCATTAATTCATAAATTTTAAAGTATAGGTAGAGTTGTAGGGTGCTTTCAAATAATTGACTGTATTATTTTTTATTGTAGTTCGTTGGTGGAATATTGTGAACTTTAAGGCAAGGCATGCAATTTTGGCTTTATATCTCCGGCAATTGTTTCGAGTGCTGCAAGAGACTTACAGAGTGATTGCAAAGAGTGTGCCACATCACTCCTCCCCTATTAGCTTAAGTACTTAGGGGGGAAATTATTCTTCATGCCATATAATGTTGGAGAACATTGGATGTTTGCACTTATTTTGCCATGGGAGGACCAAGTATATTGGTTTGATCCCCTTGAACACCCATCATGTGATGATTTCGTATCAGTTACGAGATTGTAAGTATTAATTTTCTCTTATAAAATTAACTATTTTGAGTTTTACATTATTGTATTGTCTATTAATTTATTTAATCATGAAACATTATTAGAGCGCTTAAAGATTGGAAGCTTCAAGTGGGAAGCGGTGTCACAAACCAACCGAACGAAATGCTATATTCCAGATGTAAGTGTCCAAGACAATAAGAAAACGTAGAATGTGGTTTTTTTATTCTACATTTCATGTGAGATATAATTAATAGTGGTACACAAGCCCTAGGAAGAAAAGATTTTTATATACATACGAATATAAATGAAGTTAGATTAGAGTTGGTACAATTTGTAAATAGGTATCTCATGTTTAGATAGAGATAGTAGATAAACGATTGTTCAAAATAGCTCAAATGTAAATGATCTTGTAAATGCCTAGTAATTTCAATATACATTAATTTTTGTATGCAATCAGGGCCTTGATGTAATAGATAACACGCAGGACCGGCATTCCCATAGAAAATCACAAACTTTGGCAATTTTTTATGCAATACCAGTTTTTCATTATGGTTTTAGCAAAAAACGTCGTGGAAGTATTGTTCGTGGACCATTATTCCACGACGGTTTTCTAAAAACCATCATAGAATGTGAAGTTTCCACAACGGTTTTTAACAAAACCGTCATGGAAACTCTACTCTTTCACGACGGTTTTTGAAGAAAACTGTCATGAAAGAGCATCTCCCACACCTCCATTTTGACACCTATTCTGAGGTTCCACGACGATTTAAAACCGTCTTGCAATTCCCAGCCTATAGTAGTGTGTCTTCATTATCACCCATCTAACATAAAATGTTGATTGACGAGAATACCTAAACTTAATTAGAAAATTGAGTTCTAAATTATTTTGTATGATAAATTATGTATCCTATTAGTGGAAGTCATGTTTGCCTATGCCGAGGTTACGTGGTCGTTTCATCCAACCAATCCATACAAAATTTTTGCCAATAATGCCCACAACATGCATACATAGGTGCAACTTTCCCAGGTCAACCATCATGGAACTGGCACTAGCAGGTTGCAAGAGAAATATTTATCTTAATCTACACTCCTAACAACACTATCTAGACAAATTAACTATAATAAAACCCCATTATTGTACCTAAACCTACTTAAAACCTTGGATCCGGATGGAAATAGAATCCTAGATATCTGTGTGTGTCTATATTCATGTATATACGTATTTATCAAAGTTAGATGAGTTTTGAAATTGTACATATTAACTGCAAATAAACCTATAAGAAAGTTCATAGAAGGAACAGATATGGTCTGAAGAAGAAGAATAAAAAAAAAAAGAAGAAGGTAAATTCCTATTGCACACAAATTAAGCACCGAGTATATGTGATCTGAAAGTGAGACCATTGACAAACGCAAGCACCAAAACAGAAAAAAAGTTAATAACGAAACACAAAATTTACATAGCAAAATAGATCACCCAACCACTGGTCCACTGCCCTTGAAAAATCTACTAAATCACAGCTAGCTTATTTATACATTGAATGAATGCCCACATTGAAAATGTACAATTACAATTAAACGCAAAAGAAAAGATATAAAGAAAAAAGGAACCAAAAAAAAAACTAAGAAGGGAGAGAGAGGAGAGAGAGAACATTTTCACACTCTCTCTTCCTCTCCTGATCATTATACAATTCAGATCTCATTTAAAGTTCCTGCCCATCTACCATTATTACTATTATTATCATTATACGTATCCCACAGACCAAAACCCTCAACTTGCTAAACTCTCTCTTCAATTTCATACCTTTCTTGACCACACATTTTGTTTAAAGTTCTTTTGATCTCTTCTCTTGTTAATAAACGTATTGACCAACCACCACGAATAATAGTGTAGGCCTAGGCCCCTTTCCCATGCAGCTTCTTCTTTCTTCACCTTCTTCTCTTTCCTCTCACACGTGCAAATTCAATGCCCTAGTCACATGGCCTTCTTCGCACGTGCACAACAATCTAAACACTAATCATGATCACTGGTTTTCTTCAACTTCTGATCTGAATTAACAACCAACAGCTTCTGGGAAACGACATCATTCCAGATCTCTGTGAAGGCTCGGACAATGACGTCCTTGTGAGAAGGAGAATTCAGCTCCAGAAAGCACCTCAGAAGCTCTTGAAGATCTTTTTTCGCGTAAATCTCTTTCTCTACTATCATCTGCTTCATCGACTGCTTGAAATCCTCGAAAGGATCATCAGAGTCCTTTACGACGGCAATGCAACTGTCGCTTATGCTATTCTTGCTCGGAATCTTTTTGTTCTTCTGCGGTTGATGGTCTTCCGTGTTGTCGAGTACGTCCTCGGAAGGAAGCAAATGAGACGTCGACGAAGATGAAAATTCGACGGTGTCGTCGGTTGTTGAAACACCATCGTTTCTTTCCTGGCAGGAGCTAGATGACGAGGAATCAGGGTAATCTGAAGGAATCCGGGCGATCCTTGATGAGGAGGAACTCGAATGCGTCATCGGTTGGTGAATTGGGATTTTCGGTTTCGGGGTTGGCTCAATTACATCGGAGAGTTTTGGTTTTCCGCAGCTACAGCCAGCGTTGGCCTTGAAAATGTTTTTGAGAAGCTTTTTTGATCTGTTGGACGACATTGAAAAATGAAAATTTAGAGAAATGGAATATCTATCTCTCTCTCTCGATGTTCTTTGTTTTTAGTTCTTAGGAGTTGAGAAAAAGTGGTTGCTTGGGAGGAGAGATTTTGGGAAGGGAAATGGAGAGAAAGTCGTTGAATAGTACAATTTCGAATTGAAATATAGAGATGTTTACGGAGATATTTAAGGGATGTGACGGTTGGGATGGGACTTTAGGCGATAAGATTCATTGTTTCCCCTTTTTTTTCAAAGCAAACATCTTTTGGGTTTTTTTTTTTTTTTTTTTTTTTCGTTTCAACTTGTCTTTATAACTCTTCCGAGGTAATGTGCACTGTCACATTTCGAAATACAGGAGGTGACGTGACAGATTATTTGAATTAATTAAAAGAAAATTTAATTAAGATCTAGAGTTTAAGGGATTGAATTAAGTATAAAATGTGGGGCTCATTAAAACACTTTATAAATAGTTCATATACATTAGACAATTTAAAACTTCAAATGAATAAATATTAAAATAATAAAACCGCAAGTATGGGTCCCACAAACCCACAACTTATGCACACACATGGTACCGACAATATCATAAATACAATTATAGTCCAAAATACAAATAAAGTTAAAATCTTACATACCTTGATTAAATGATACAAAAGATAAATTAATCATTCTATTGCTCCTGAGTTCGGTCCGAAGAATCCTCTCCAAACCTAAAGGAAAAACCACCTAGAGGGGAAAATTTAAAACAAATAAAACGTGAGCGAAAGGCTCAATAGGACTATGTTTTATAAAATAATTTAATTTAAAGAAACAGGTCATTATTCAGGAGTTATTTAAAAGAAACCTTAAAGAAATAAGTAAATAAATAAATTTGAGTAAAACCATTCTTACCTAGAACATTTTACTCGTACAACCAAAATATCATTTTCTTTTCCCTAGGCAAACCATAGAATCACCACCGTAGTGGCCCAGCTGGGTTTCGGGACCTGCCCTCAAGGTCGATCGCTACACGACCCGATCTCTGATATGGCATCATGCCTATATTTTTAATATCATTATCATTCAAATCCAATTACCGAGTGTTGTCATTTACATTCATTATGAAGTTCATTTCAGTTCACGGTATATTAAAATATAACTGATAAATTCATTTTTCAAACAACCGTTGAAAACACTTTAATAGAAATCCTTTCAAAGCCAAATCATTTCAAAACTAGGCCACCAAAGAAAAGGGGTAGAAGTCATACCTCAATACTCGTGCCGATGCCCCACACCGTAACCCCGGTCCGCTATACGTTAGCTCCGCGGAACCACGAACGATCCTAGATACAAACTAAGTCGATCAATATCTAGTTCAAGACATTCTATGTTACTAAACCATTTCATGATGTCCCAGTGTGCCATTTGTATCTTTAAAATCATTCTATAAGGTTGGAATTTAAATCAGGGTTCAAAACAGTGAAAACGGGTAAAAATCACAAAATTTTCTATGCCTCGGTCGGCCTGCCGGACTCCCTGCTTTGGCCTGCCGAACTGTACAATTCGGCCTGCCGGAAGCCAGGTCCGGTCGGCCGGTCATTTCCCCAGGTTCGGCCTGCTAGACGGAAGAACACTGGCCTGCCGATCCCTTGTCCGGCCTGCCGAACA
Organism: Artocarpus heterophyllus; assembly: GCA_025403435.1. Classification (NCBI taxonomy): domain Eukaryota; kingdom Viridiplantae; phylum Streptophyta; class Magnoliopsida; order Rosales; family Moraceae; genus Artocarpus; species Artocarpus heterophyllus. The sequence goes on from CM046337.1 coordinate 22,945,473, forward strand.
CGTGATCCGGCCTGTCGAACTGGGAAAACCCAGAAATCTAGCCACGGGTCTCTCGATCCCCAAAACACAAATCTTGATTATAACCTGTTTTTCTCAAATCCTAGGCATAGAAAACAATCATAGTTGATAGAAACACATACTAGAACACATTTGGACTTATTTAAACAAGATTTAAACTCAAAAATCTTAAAAGTCTGAAAATGAGAAAATAGGGAGAAAATTGAAAAATCTTGAATCCAATCCGTTTTTCTTCAATCTAAGCTTAGATTCTAGTGGTTCTAAGTTCATTTAACTCAAATCCAAGGTTTTCTAAGCTTAAACAAACCTAGATTTCAAAAATGCACAAAATTAGAAATTTTGAAAAAGTTTAGAAATTTCAAAACTAACCTCAAATCGAAGCTTCAATCCGCGTTCTCGGTTGCTAAATCACGTCCTCGAGCTTCCTCCTTGCTAACTCGAAGCTTGGATTCGAATTTGACTAAAATTTTGAGAGAGAATTTGGGAGAGAATGAGAGAAGCCGAGAGAGAGAGAGTGAGAGAGCTCACGGGTGGGAGAGAGGAGAGAGAGAGAGTGATCAGGGAGAGTGAGGAGAGAGGAGGAAGAGAGAGAATAAATAGAGAGAAACGGTGGGCAGTTTTACTGTGCTAAAACCATGTGCCGCCCACGGTTTTGTAAAACGGAGTATTTTTAACATTTTACAAATCGTTATGTTTTAAAACTCAAAACATCATTTTAAAACAATAAGAAATCATTTGAATTCATCAAATTAACAAAACAACTAAAAATTCAAAATCCAACCAAGTAATCAAATTAATGTTAAAACATTAATTATGACACATTAATTCATCATTTTATATTACAATAATATTGAATAAATTTTGGGGCGTTGAATTTGGGATAGATAAATGCTGCAATATTGATAGCGCACAAGTTCTTTTATCGATCGGAAAGGAGAACATATTTCATGACATTGATCCAAGATTCCCGACATGATCAAACTACAACGCGGTTCAATACGAAAACGGGGAAGGAACATAAAATAGTTACTTTTCCTAATAGCTTGTTAGAGATCTAATTAAATAATCCAATTTGGGACGGTAATACGCAGAGGCAAGGTACCATTTGGGCCCTGTCAAGAATGCGGATAATTTTTTCTTTTTAGCAATTTGGGTATTGGTCCTTGAAGCGATAATAACTTTGATATAAAGAAAGGGGAGAAAACAGATTCGTCAGCTGTAGAGGATCAATGAACCCGTATACCATGTCTAAAGCTAAAGGAAAAAAAAATAAAAGAGAAAAGAGAGCATAAAGTTTTAGGGTAGAATCTAATACTTTGCAATCATCCCACCATTTGGGTCCCAACGTCCTCGTTGGTTGCACTTCTAACTAGATCAAAGCCGATAACTCTATTAAATAGAGTTATCTTGCCCCATATTTTATATTCAAAATGGCTAAGTCTTAGAGTTTAATTTAGATTAGTTACGTTTTAGATTATTTAGCTTTAATTTATTTTATTTTTAGTTATTTGATTTTTAATAGTTTTTACTATGTTTATAGTTTAATTTGTTAATTGTTTTTAGTTAGTAATTTAGGTTTATTTTGTATTTGTAGGTTACGAGGAGAAATAAGCCTGGGAGACTCATTTTGGACTAAAGGAGCCAAGGCTGCAACACCAAAAAATTCAAGGCTATGGCATTGCAGCTAATCAAAATGTAATACTTGGATCAGAGGACTCAATGCCGCAATGCTAGAAAGTTAGTGTCACAGCACTAGATGATGTTATGAAATTGTCTCCCGTGTTGAGTGTCGTGGCGCTGGTTCGCACTTTCTCAGAATTTTTCCTAAGATGCCTAGTTTTGAAAATCTATAAATAGGTCCCCTTAAGGCTATTATAGGGAGCTTTTTACACACTCTAAGAGAGGAGTTTGAAGACGGCTCAAGAGCAATTCTGTTCAAAACTTCTTAATTCTTTCACTTCTCTTAATCTTGTTAATTTATTTTTGTAATTAAACATGAATATTATGGTGATGATCCTTATGTTTTGAGTTATAAACTGATTCCTAGGACTACAAGTGTAGCTAAAACAAAGATTGTTTGGATTCAAATTAGTTTCTTTCAAAGAATTTATTGTCTCTAAATGTTTGTTATTCATGATTGCAGTTGTTTTTGCTATTCTTATTGCCTTTAAGTATCTAACCAATATTTGAGTTGTTTAGAAGGCCTTAATTGAAACCCCAAAAGGCAATTTTTAGAAATGGCTTTTGGTAAAATTAACCGTAAGATGCATGCGACATCAAATAATAGTATAACTTCCGTGATCAATTAAGAGAATATAGAAAATGAATATTTAAAGTGGTGAAATTTATATCGAGCAATAATAGGCTTTACATACAAGAGGTGTTGTTAAATCAACTCCAGAAGGATAAATAATTGAGAGTTTCTCGTTCTAACACATGTCTTTGCATCAAATGTGGTCTCACATGTTCTCTGTCATCAAAAGAAGAGCAACCGTCAGATCAAATTCAAAAGACCGATCCAACAATAGCCAACTATCTCTACAGTCCCAGCTCCCCCTGTTCGATCCAAGCCATCTATCTGGCCTTCATCAGCACAGCCTAAGGCCTATTGAAAAAATAGTATGCGGTGGAAATTTTAAAATTTTATACTAGAGTATTTTTCAAAACACAAGTTTGACACGCTATATGTATAAATTAACTAGATCTTACTAAACTTGTTTGCTGAAAAACTCCTGCAATCTTTATGGCTATTCTCTATCCACGATTGGAGTGCATGTGGGCGCACAACATACAGGTCTTCCCCGGTGACTCTCTTTCCAACCAATTAAGAAAAACCTAGAACTACCATTCGTGATTTGTGAACAATAGCTTTGCAGGGGAGTTTCAGAGACTCACAGTATAGAGTGCTCACTCTTGATCTTTCAACTGATCTGAATAACAATTCAAGTTTAAATTAGTTTCAGAATCTAATCCACGTAATCAAATTCTATTTCAAACTACCATGGTCGACCACGCCTAGTATATCGCGGCTAATCCAAGTTTGAAATTGATTTGAACTTTAAAGGTTGATCCAATAGATACTACCTCAACCAATTGGATAATTCCTATTTTATTAGTTTTGGGTATCTTTGATAAAGCCTCAATTTTAATACAAATAACCCAATAAAGAAGTTATCTTATTACAATAGTCATATCTAGATAAACCCATACAAATAAGATATTATCAATAATAATTTAACATATTTATCTTAAATTAATTCACCAAATTAATTCAACAGACAAACCAACAGGTTTATCTTGAATTAATTACATAATTAATTCAACTGATAACTTAATATGAATTATTAAATCCAATAAACTTGAATTTTAGCCAATCTAATAATTTGACATAAGTTACCAATTTATTGAAAAAGCACGCCGTATCGTGTTAGGATTATTATGAGTTAGTAAAAGGGACCTGATAAACCTATATAGTTCAAGCTCCTAATAATTATGAAGCCTAATATCCCATATATACATTTCATAATTATTAACTCTAACGCTACTCCACTAAAAGCTTAGTGTTGCATTCTTGAACTATATAAAATTACGAAGCCTAAGTAGCGAAGTATCCATGACATAACATAATATATCGTATCCCTATAGGATTATCCACAATCAGCTTAAGGATAAATTTTGTCTTACCTTCCTGATTATTTTTATTTTACATTCCATTATCTCACCATCAGAAAACTTACCATCCAAAGACACTATACCATTTGGTTACCCCTACGCATCCAAATGGTTGAATACTCTAGTATTCCAATATAGGATAACGCATATAAAAGGATATTAACAACTCCTAAAGAGAAGTTATGGATTCCGTATCTATGAATAACAGATCTACGTATCAAGAGTCTTGTCTCTAACGTACCGGCATACATACCAACATAAAATGTGGATGTTACCCTTTGGTATATCAAAAGACATAAGTCAAGATAACAAGCCCAATATTCATCTCAAGATTAAGATACAACACATGTGATTGTCTAAAGTGAATCAATTTGCTAAGACAGAATTATTAATCCAAATCAATTCACTTTATGTCTTGATCAAATACATCGTCACCTATGACAATGCACCAATGTTTCTATTTGCAGAATTCACCTCCGATGGCCAAGACAAACTATCTCCTGTTAGGGATATAGACAACATAACAATCTTTGCATTAATAAAATACCCAACTTTATTCCTTCGATTGCAGATCTTATAAGTTAGACCGTCACCTTTAGAATCATGTCTTCCGCATAATCTGTCCATCATATGCCTGATTCTAAAGGTTTAGAGTGACAGTCACAGACTTTTGTTTGCTTATCATACATTCAACAAATATGAACATAAAGAGGACAACAATTTGGTATATGAATAACAAATAAATACTTCATTGATAAAAATGTTTCCAAAAACATATTACATTTTTACTCCTTAGGGCATACATGTCTAACAATCTCCCACTTGCACTAAGTGAGTAAATATGACAAATGTCACATCACCATAGCTTCCACATGCCTCTTAATGACTCTCCTAGTAAGTGTCTGTCACAACCTGCCTTTTTTGGGCTGTGATACACCGTTTTCTTACTTACGTATAGAGGAAAAACTTAGGAATTTTGTTTCTTTTTATAAATATTTTACATATACTGATTTTTAACAACTTTCGAAATACAACAATATGCATATGTTTACATAAACACACTTTCTTTTGCAATACCATTTGCCAAATACTCAAGAGAGAGGTTTTGTCATACTTAACTATGTTACAACTTTTCTACACACGTTTCAAAATAACTTAAAATATTCTACAACGGAAACATAACAACGGCGGAATCCATATCCATTCTGCACCCCAATCATCCCTCCGCCAGCTCATTAATGAAATTATTTAGATCTTCTTGTGGGAATACCTACAGCATGAAGCACTTAATGAGCTTACGCCCAATAAGTCCCAAGAAAACTCACATGCACATTCAATACAATGCGTGACTCAGTTATGCTTTCTTATGAACATTCCTTATTCTTTACATATCTTATCCCTTGGTAGGGCCCAAGTGTTTGGACCATTGCGTACATAGGTCTACATAACACCTGTGACCATACTATATCCTTAAACTCCCCTTGAGTCAGGAGTCGGTACGACACTTTCCTTAATTTTTAGTGATATATTTACTAGTCTAATTATTATAGTTGTCATACCATGCATGACATGATAATCACATGTTATACACGAAACATAAATATTCTTGTACGACATAGTACACACAAGTACACATTAATATATGTACAGGTACATGACATAATATGCACATAGGTATTTAATTGTATACTCACAAGTACACATTAATATACTTATAGGTACTCATGTCATAGCATACACATAGGTATACACCTTGATACACACAGATATACATATACATATATCACATTCTATATCTACAATTCCATACTATAGGTGGGATGAGTACTTACTTGGTTTAGGTTTTCGTGCACTTTGACTTCAATAACCTCTCTCCTAGACTTCTAGGATCCTATTGGCCAATTACAAAACTATTAGCCAAACGTTCACTACTTCTTCTAGGTTCTATCTATCATTACAAAATGATCGTTAATTAATAACTCGAGTTGCATAACTGTATACAACTCCGATAACTACCGGATTTCTTATTATTATCTTATTCTACCCTCTCGTCTCTAACGAAGAGCGAAAATCTTCCTAATCATTCCCTTTTTCCGTTTTTGAAACATTTTGGAGCAATTTAGGTTACTCGGGCAAAATGATGATTTTGCCCCTAGCGGGTCTACTAACTTCCCTAGCTCGACTTTGCTATTCTAGCGAAAATAACTACGAATCAACCTTAGAATAATACACTGGGGTATCGGGTCTCCTTATTCTACATCTATACCCTATTTAGTAAAACTTTACAATTTTGCCCCTTTTTCAAAAATTTTGACCATTTTATCCCTGAAACCGAAATTAATCTTTTTAAACTATAATTTTCTATTTTTCATGAGGACCATTTTTGCTCAAGGTACCATATTCAAAATCCTTTGAAAAATGATATTTTTGCCTTTTAAAATTTTTTCAAACTTTAACAAATTCTTGTAAAATTAAAATCTCACAAACGGTTGAGATTTTTGACGAACTATTCGCAAAGCTTAACAGTTTCATCGAGATCTACAACTTTTGTATTTTAACTTTTTCAAAACTCTCACTGCACATGGGTGTTTTTGGGCATTTTTCAAATCTGTCGAGAAAGGACTTTTCCTTACAATTTAGTCCTTGGGTTATTTTTTGTAAAAATCTGTTTCAAAGATGCCTTCCAACCACTATATAAGCAGATTCAATCTTTGCCTAGGTCATTTTCATCCCAATCACCATTTTTGAAAAACTAGCATTAAAATTTCAAACATAGTATATTTTACAAAAACTAACATTTTCAACATTCAACCCTAAATTTCACAACATTAACATACCATAAATCATTTTTCTATGGAATTTAACTAAAAATTTGCTTAAAAACCCACATGCTTTTTAAGATAACAATAATCAAAACAAAATCACTAAACTTTAAATTTAAGAAAATAAAACTTACCCAAATAATACTTTGTGCTTTTAGCCTTCCAAGGCTCCTTTGAAACTCCTTCCTAGACATCATTTTCATACAAAAGCACTTTGAATTAACTTTCCTTCCTTCATGCAAGAAAAACCCAAGAAAACTTGAAAAATTTTAGGTTTTTACCTTAAAACTTGATGAAATTCCTTGAATTTTGCTTCTTAAACTTGATTGGGGTTAATTTTGCAAAGAGTTGGATTTGAGAAAATTTTTGGGAAGGTCCTCTAATGGTGGCCGTGGGGTTGGAGAAGAAGAAGTGAATTTTTTTTGATAATTTTGCATTTAATTCATGCTTATACCTTGAAGTGACTTATCAAGTAATCCATTGGGTTACTAGGTGTCTTAATGGGATTGGGCCACCTTTCATGGCATGGTGGCCCAATGAAATCCAATTGTCTGTGCACTTGGTGGGCCCTAAAAATTTACACTGTAATTTTTTACCAAACAGTATTTTTCTTATACTGCCGTAGTAAAATCAGTGCAAAACATATCCTTAGACTGTATAAAATATTTCACTTGCCTTTGGTGCATTTTTGGAGGCCAAACATAACCTTTCCCATGTCTGCATTTTCACTTAGCAATATACTACACTACTTCGGCCCCCTCTTTTATGCTGATCTAGGGTTTTAGTGAACTCTATATCTTATTTATACCTTAACTACCTATCCATTTATATCATAATTTTACAATTAATTGTGATATAAAAATCATTTTATGGATATTATTCACAAATTTATTAGTATTTAAACTCATAAAATCTGTATTCAATAACATCCAACATTGCATTACGTTCACAGTGAAATTTCCAATATATATTGTTTATTATACGTTATCGTAATTTTTTACAAAAACCCTATTTATAATGGTAAATTCATTAATTAAATATAATTAAATATTAGATTTTATTAATGTATTTCCCTTGGCCACTACAATCTACCCTCCTTGAAAATTTTCGTACCCAAAAATTAGAACAATTTCGAGTAGACTCTTCTCATTTCATCTTTTCATTCCCATGTTGCTTTTTCCACTTGTTGATTATGCCATAAAACTTTGACAAATGGTATCTTTTTATTCCGTAACTCCTTCTCTTCTCGAGCCAAGATTTGAACTGGTTTTTCCTCATAAAACAGGTTCTCTTGCACTTCAACAGGCTCATGTTGAAGTATATGTGAGGGATTAGGTGCATATTTTTTTAGCATGGATACATGGAATACATTATGTACCGATGCCATTTCAGTGGGTAGGGCTAACTTGTAAGCCACGTTGCTTATTCTTTCCAAGATTTTAAATGGTCCAACGTACCTTGGACTGAGTTTTCCTTTCTTCCTGAATCTTACTACTCCTTTCATTGGTGTTATCTTCAAAAAGACCAAGTCTCCCGACTTGAAACTCTAAAGGTCTCTGTCATTGGTCAGCATAACTCTTTTGCTAACTAAAAGCCATTTCCATCTGTTGACGGATTAACTTTATATCTTCCGTTGTTCTTTGAACAAAATCTGTGGTCGACAACGCCTTCTCTCTAGTTTCATACCAATGTAAAGGTGATCTACATCTTCTTCCATATAGAGCTTCATATGGAGCCATACCTATGGAGGTTTGATGACTGTTGTTGTATGCAAATTCGATTAGAGGAAGCTTTTTATCCCATCCTCCTTTGAAATCTAGCACATAGGTTCTTAACATATCCTCCAAAGTCTAGATGATCCTTTCCAACTGACCATCCGTTTGAAGGTGGAAAGCTGTACTGAAAGTCAGCTTTGTTCCCATTGCTTGATGAACGTTCCTCCAGAACTTGGAAGTGAACTGGCCATCACGATCAGAGATGATGGATTTCGAGACTCCATGGTATCTAACTATTTGTGTGACATATAATTCAACTAATCGTTCAATAGAACTGCTAAGTTTAATGGGTAAAAAGTGTGCTGATTTAGTCAATCTATCTACAATTACCCATATAGTATCATGTCATCCTGTAGTTCGGGGTAGTCCCGTCACCAGATCCATAGTTATTTGATCATATTTCTACTCTGGAATGTCTATCTTTTGCAGCTCACCTGCCGGTCACTAGTGTTCAGCCTTCACCTATTGACATGTGAGACATTTGCTAAAAAATCTCGCAAGGTCACTCTTCATTCCATGCCACTAGTAGAGCTCTTTCAAATCTTGGTACATTTTTGTAGCTCCTGGATGAGCAACATATGGTGCCACATGAGCTTCTTTCAATATCTGCCTCTTTAACTCCTCATCATTGGAAATGCATAATTTACCTTTATAATGGAGAATGCCATCTTCCAAGATGTTAAATTCTACTTCTTTGTCCTCAAGGACCTCATTCCTATGTCTGAGCAACGATGGATCTGCTTCTTGTCGCTCTCTTAAATTCTCCCAGATAGCTGGTCGGAAGGATAGACTGGGTACTCCTCTAGTGATTATCTCTATTCTTCGCTTCTAACAAGTCTTTCTGAAGAGGTCTGGGCATCGATTGCACTATTGCAAGTGAAGACATCATTCTACGACTGAGTGCATCAGCTACTCGGTTAACCTTTCTAGTGTGATATAAAATTTCACAGTCGTAGTCCTTAACCAGCTCAAGCCATCTTCGTTGTCTCATGTTGAGCTCCTTTTGTGTGAAGATATATTCAGACTCTAGTAGTCTGTATAAATCTCGCATTTAGCTCCATACAGATAGTGACGTCAAATCTTTAGTGCAAATACGACTGCTGCTAATTCCAAGTCATGCGTTAGATAGTTCCTTTTATGATCCTTCATGTAACGCCCCCCTTACGGACACCATAGATGTCGTTACATTCATTCCTTAATACTTTTAAGTTTAAGATAAACTATATGATTGAAACTTTATTTGGAAAACATACCCAGATCCATGCATACATTTTTTTTATATAAATTACTTAATCATAAACATCCTTTAAATAGTTTGCTAATACCATTGCAAATTAAATTAACTTTTTAAAACATCTTTAAAATCTGCATACACAGTTCGGCAGGCCGAACTCGATTGGCAGACCGATGTTTAACCATTGGCAGACCGCCTGAGGCTTTGCAAAATAGGGTTTCAAAATCAATAAAATCGGCAGGCCAATACTGGGCAATCGGCAGTCTTACCACTAATGGTTGGCAGGCCGACCGACTATCAAAAAAATGAAAAATTAATTTTTAAACAAGTTCCAATACTTCAAGGTGCGGAAACAATATACTCAAAAAGAAATTAAAAAAATACAAAACATTGTTCATAAGTTTTAAAAACTTCTTTCTTGGTGCTTCCATTTTCAATCCATCTTGCATAGCTCACACGCCTTCCCTTGCCCTCCACCTAATCCATTTTCTTTTTTACCCTTATCTGCAACATGATATAAAACTAAAATAAGCTAAAGCTTAGTAAGTACATTTCATATCTCACAAGTAAAAACATTTCATGCACATTATCACCATATGCATTTTCATAATAGTGCACCGTGCACAATTTCATAAGGAACATATCTTTCATCATATTATCCATATTAAAACTTTGTTCATTTTATCTTAAGGGCCCAAGTGTTGCATCATAATCATCATTGTAGGTGCGCCGTCATGAGAGGAGAAGGGTAGCTAATCCTAAACCAAACATGACATCATAACATAACATAAACATGGGTATGCAACACTTATTTAAGTAATACTTATATATAATTACTTTTATACTTTGAAATATGTCAACACCAAACATGCATAACTTTTGAACATCAAATCTTTCATAAGTATCATAAAATGAAAATAATCATTGAATCATCGTAGTTATCATCATGAACATAATTCCAAACTTTTACAACCATATCATGTTGCAGGTGAGAATGTACTTACCTATATAGTTTACTTAACCTTAATTTGTAGGTGGCGTTGCCGCGGTCTTGATGTGCTCGCTCCTTAGTGTGTTCATATCATACATTCATATAAAATAACAATTAACATTTATTTTCATCAGACAATGAAATCATTCAACACCACATAACATATCTCAAATTTCCAAAATACATCCTGATTGAAAAAATAGTACGTAGCGTAATTTTAAAAATTTTGCATCAGAGTATTTTTCAAAACACAAGTTTGACATGCTATATGCATAAATTAACTATATCTTACTAACCTTTGTGTGCCGAAAAGCTCCTGCAATCAGTGAAGAGAAGTAACGTTACAGAAAAACCTCAACCAACTGGTCTTCTTTGCTATTTTCTATCCACGATCGGAGTGAGTGTGGGCACACACGTACAGCTCTTCCTCTAGGTAACTCTCTTTCCAACCAATTGAGAGAACCCAAAGCAAGTGTTCTTGATTTGTGAACAAAAGCTCTCAGGGAGTTTTTAGATTCTTACAGCAGAGTATCGCTCTTAATCTCTCAATTGATCTTAAATAACTTATGAGACTCACTCCCTATTTATAAAGGTTGGGTTTAGGGTCAGTCCTTATCAGATAAGGTCTCAAAAATTCAAACTAGAATCAAATTCAGATCAATATCTAATGAAATCCATGCAAAAACAAGTGATTTTTTTTCCGCGCATAGGCAGGCCGATTTGTCTAATAGGCAGGCCGAACTTGAGGATCGGCATTCCGAACTGTCGAAAAAAAATCTCAGCGAATCTTTTATTTTCCACCTGATATTCTATAGGATAAAGTCTCAGTTTTAATTCAAATAACCCAATAGAGAAATTATCTAATTAAAACAACTTTATCTAGATAATCTCTAAGAAAATAAATGAATTCCTAATAATTCTACAAGTTTATCTTGATCTAATTATTCAAAATTAAATCAATCGATAAACAGACAAGAATTATTCAGTCCTTACAATTCAACAAGTTTATTTGAATTAATTTTTTATCACAAGATTAATTTAACCGATAAATAGACATGAATTATTTGATTCTTCCAAATATCAACCAATCTAATAAATCCGACATCAGTTACCAATTATTGAAAAAACACGCTGTATCGTTACAGGATGTTGTGAGCTAGCAAAGGGGACCAAATGGACCTATATAGTTCAAGGTTTTGTTAATTATGAAACCCAATATCCCAGATATACATTTCATAATTATCAACTCCAACACCACTCCACTAAAAGCTTGGAGTTGCACTCTCGAACTACATAGAATTACGAAGCCCATATTGCTAAGTCTCCATGACATATCATAGTGTATCCTATCCCCATATGATTATCCATAATCGGTTTAAGGACAAGTTTTGTCTTACCTTCTCGATTATTTTTATCTTATGTCCCATTATCTCACCATCGAAAAACTTACCATCCAAAGACAGTATACCATTCTGTTACACCTGTGTATCCAAATGGTTGAGCGCTCTAGTTTTTCAATTACAAGATAACACATAAGAGGATATCATTACTCCTAAAGAAGAGTTATGGATTCCATATCTATGAATAACAGGTCTACGTTATCAAGAGTCATGCCTCCAACGTACCGGCATGCATACCACTATTAAGATGTGGGTGTCACCCTTTGGTACATCAAAAGACACAAGTCAATACAACGGGCCCACTATTCACTCAAGATTAAGATACAATACAAACAATTATCTAAAGTGAATCAATTTGCCGAGACAGAATTATTAATCCAAATCAATTCACTTTATGTCCTGATCTAACACATCGTCACCTATGACAACGTGCCAATATTTCTATTCATGGAGTCCACCTCCGATGGTCAAGACAAACCATCTCCTAATAGGGATATAGACAACATAACAATCTTTGCATGAATAAAGCTCCCAACTTTATTCCCTCGATTGCGGATCTTATGTTTTAGACCATCACCTTAAAAATCGTGTCTTCTGCATAATATGTCCATCATATGCCCAATTCTTAAAGGTTTAGACCGACAGTCTCAGACTTTTGTTTGCTTAGCATACATTCAACAAATATGAACGTAAAGAGGACATGATTTGGTATATAAATAATAAATAAATTCTTTATTGATAAAAGTGTCTCCAAAAACATATTACATTTTACTCCTTAGGGCATATATGTCTAAGAATCTCCCACTTGCACTAAGTGAGTAAATATGACAAATCTCGCATCCCCATAGCTTCTACATGCCTTTCAAAGACTCTCCCAGTAAGTGTCTTTGTAAATGGATCAGCTAAATTGTCCTCTGACGCGATCTTGCACACCGTGACATGCCCGCCCTCAATGAAGTCCTTTATCACATGATACTTCTGATCAATATGCTTACTCTTCCTATGAAATCTCGGTTCCTTAGAATTAGCTACCGCTGCACTGTTATCATAGTATAGTGATACGGCTTTATCCATATCAAGATCTACCTCAAGATCCCTAAGGAACTTACGGAGCCACGCTGCTTCTTTCGAAGCATCACTAACTGCCACATACTCAGCCTCCATCGTTGAATCTAAAGTGCAATCTTGCTTCACACTTCTCCAACTGATGGCACCGCCGCCCAGAGTAAACACAAAACCTGAAGTTGATTTACTAGAATCCAAATAGGATTGAAAATCTGAGTCAGTGTATCCTAGAGGAGTCAAGTCCTCACCCGAATACACAAGCATATGCCCTCGAGTCCTTCTCAGGTACTTGAAAATATGCTTTACCGTAACCCAATGGTTCGGTCCTAGATCCGCCTGAAATCGACTTACAATCCCAACCGCATAACTAATATCTGGTCGTGTGCAAAGCATGGCATACATGAGACTACCCACTGCCAAAGCATAAGGTGCCTTCTTCATGTATTCTCTTTCTTCCTTAGACTTCGGAGAGTCATTCTTAAAAAGAGCAACTCCAGACCTCGATGGTTGCCCACCTTTCTTGGAATCTTGCATTGCAAACCTCCTGAGAATTTTATCTATGTAGCCAGCCTAAGACAAAGCTATCATTTTGTTCTTCCTATCCCAAAAGCTCTGGATACCGAGAACAAAATTAGCCTCTTCCAAGTCCTTCATGTCAAACTGCTTGGTCAACCATAATTTGACCGATGACAATGCCCCAATGTCATTGCCAATTAGCAGAATGTCATCTACATAGAGCAACAGAAAAACCACCTTCTCATCCTTAATATGTTTGTAAACACATGGTTCATCCACATATTGTGAGAACCCATAAGTCTTGATCACCTGATCAAATCTTATGTTCCAAGAATGAGAAGCCTGCTTAAGTCCATAAATTGACTTTAGCAGCTTACAAACCTTACCCTCTTGACCCGTGACCTTGAACCTATCTGGTTGTACCATATAAATGGACTCATCAAGATAGCCATTCAGAAAAGTCGTCTTGACATCCATTTGCCAAATCTCGTAGTCAAGAACGAAAGCTATGGACAAGAGAATCCAGATGGACTTAAGCATGGCTACAGGCGAAAAGGTTTCCTCATAATCGATTCCTTCTTTTTGCGTATAACCCTTAGCTACCATTCTAGCCTAAAAGCTTTCGACCTTTCCATCCACTCCTCTTTTCTTCTTGTAGATCCACTTACGCCCTATGGGTTTTACCCCTTCGGAAAGATCCACAAGCTCCCAGACCTAATTAGTCTCCATAGACTTCATCTCAATCTTCATAGCCTCTATCCAGAGTTTTGAATTAACATCCTCCATAGCCTCTGTGTAAGTATAAGGATCCCTGTCATGTTCACTCAGTTTAGCCAAGAAGACCTCACCATTGAACATATACCTCTGAGGTTGACACCTGATCCTCCCACTACGTCGAAGCCCCTTAGGTTGTTGTTCATGTTCGTTTGGTTTTTCTACACTGATCGTAACGGTTTCATTCAAAACCTTCGAAGTGATCCGATCACTCCTTAACTCCTTAAGCAACACTTTGCTTCAAGGTTTAAAGTCATCCATGTAACTCTCCTCAAGGTAAGCTGCATTAGTTGAAACCACGACTTTATTTTCCTTTGGGTTGTAAAAATAACCCCCTTTAGTCCCTTTTGGATATCCTATAAACACGTAAACTTCTGAACGTGCTTCTAACTTATTCGGATCCTTAAACTGGACATGAGCCGGACATCCCCATATGCGAATATGGTTTAAGAATGTCTTCCTACCTATCCATAACTCGTGAGGAGCTTTAGGGACCGATTTTGAAGGCACATTGTTCAAAAGATAACATGCGGTTTGTAGTGCATATCCCCAAAAAGATAAAGGCAATGATGAATACTCATCATAGACCTGACCATGTCCAACAAAGTCCTATTTCTTCTTTTCGCTACGCCATTCTGCTACGGAGTGCCCGACATAGTCAAATGGGATAAAATCTCATTCTCTAATCAGTGTCCCAAGAACTCATCAGAAAGGTATTCTCCACCTCGATCGGATCGAAGTGCCTTTATGGGTCTACCCAATTGCTTTTCCACTTCAGCCCAAAACTCCCTAAACTTGTTAAAAGTTTCATTTTTGTGGTGCATCAAGTACACATACCCATCTCTTGAGGAATCGTCAATAAAAATGACGAAGTACTCATACCCTCCTCATGCCTGAATGTTCAATGGTCCGCAAACATCACTATGCACAAGTTCTAGAACCCCTTCGGCCCTATTGCCCATAGACCCGAATGGTCTTTTGGTCATTTTACCCTCCAAACAAGATTCACATTGAGGTATAGATTCCACCTTTAAGTGACTTAAAGGTCCATCCTTTACCAACCTTTGAATTCTATTCAGGTTAATATGACCAAGGCGCAAATGCCAAAGATAAGTCTTATTAGAGTGAGAAGTTTTAAGTCATTTAGAGTTATTATCATTCATCTCAACATTTATAGATTATTTTGCATCCATCCGGAATAGATAAAAGATTTATTTTTACAGATCACCACTTTATCATTAAAAGAAACCAAATAGGAGTCTTTAAATAAACAAGATACAGAAATTAAATTTCTTTTAAATTTAGGAACATAAAAACAATTTGCAAAAATAAATTCCTATAATTATCAAAATAAAGATGGACATCTCCCACTGCTTTCGTTGAGACCAAGGATCTATCGCCCATCCAAGCGTGAAGTCTTCATGTAGTAGACTTCTTATTTCTTTGAACTCCTGCAGAGAAACACAAACATGATTAGTTACACCAGAATCTATGACCCAAATGTCACTGGATTCCTCAACCAAACAAGTTTCTAAATACAGAAGATCACACCAACCTCCTTTGGAAAGGAAGTCATTGCAATGCTTCTTAATATGCCTGATCTTCCCACAGAAGAAGCAATTAAGCTTCTTTGGGTTCTTTTTCTTCTTCTTCTTGCTCTTGGTGCTAGTAGGAATAGAAGACTTCCTATTCTTGGCCTGTTGCTTCTTTTCATTCCTAGAGTTTGGATTGGAACCAGAAGCAGCTACCATGTTAGCCTCACCACCCGCAGGAGACTCCCTGATCAGCAGTTTGAACTGTAACTATTTCATCAGTTATGCTAAGGTCGTATCCCGTCTATTGCTTAAATTAAATGTAGCTCTAAACAGAACAAATTCCTTTGATAGAGTCTCAAAGACCATAGTCATCTGAGTTTCAAAATCGATATCTGCTCCGTTGGTTTGAGCCTCAGTGAGGTAACCCATGACTAACATCAATGCTCCTTTACAGGCGTCCCCGGCCTCTGTCTACAGTTTAGAATTTTCCAATTTGCCCTTTGCCACTTTGTTATGGCCTGGCCTCCAAACATATCCTCAAGATTATCCAAGATCTGCTTCGCAGTCTCATAATCCTGATGTTGAGCCTGCAGCACATTATTCATGCTAGCCATAACATAGCAGCGGGCCTGATCATTAGCATCTTTCCAGCGGTCGTACGCTTGAAATTGCTCATTAGATGAGTCTCCCATAGGCTCAGGAGGACAAGAGGTTGTCAATACATATTTCAGTTTCTCAAAGGAAAGGACGATATCCAAGTCCCGTTTTCAATCATTATAGTTCTTACTGGTTAATAGGTTTTTGTCAAGTATCGATGATAAAACATTTTTAGACATTTTTAATCTACAATAAAGAATCATATACCAAACATAAACAAAAATATTATAACAATTTAGTAAGATAACACAACCATGTAAAAATATACAAATGTGTTTATGTATCAAACCTTGAAAATATCACAACCTTACAACGATAATTCCCAACTCAGAATTCAACGAGCTCCTAGGGGAGTCTTGCCAAATTCAATCAGGAACATGGATCCCCTCTTCATTAATATATGCCATCCAGGACCCGTATGATTCTGCATATATTAATAATCACTTCTTTGGCCATTAATTTTATTAACAGAGCTCCTAGGGGAGGTTAATAATAAAATTAACATGAGTGTATAACCATCGTTTTAATATTTTATCCATGATTTACAATCACCACCTAGGGATGTTTAACCATAAATCATGCTAAAATACCTTATCCTCTCAGAGATCCAATCTGGTACATGATAGAAATCCCTTCCTAGGGGTCGGGACCACCATGTTCTACCTATGGACCAACGATGGAGGCCTTAGGTTTTCTCTTCGAAAACCTTCTCCCACTCAATCTTTTGAAATCAAGGTTTTATTTTAAGATTATGCATGAACAATTTTAATATGAGCGGCACTCCCTATTCTATATGACATGTTATTAATATACATGGCAAATCATATTATAACGCAGACAAGCAAAGCTACAAGCAAAATAATAATAACCGTAATATTATGGCTCCACCCTAGAGAATAGAAAACTAAGATTACAAGAGAATAATCGAGACATATTATCGATTCTTTATCCTTGAATCCTCAAGCTATATCCTTCTTCATGTAATGCCCATCTTCAAGTCTTCAATCCCGTATGAATTAAATACTTCATATTTAAAGTCATATCCAAATTTAATGTTTCTCAGAATTGTCACAAAAATAAAATTAAAACTGCATTGAAAACTACACCTTTCTGGAAAAATTTCCAGCTCTTGGTCAGCAGGCCGATCTGGGTGATCGGCCTACCGATCATGAAAGTTTGGCCTACCGCCAGAGCCTTTGATTTTCTACTCCGTTGACGGCCTACCGAACCACAAGTTCGGTCTGACGATCTGCGACCATCGGCCTGTCGAACTGGTGGGTTTGGCATGCCGACTGAGTAGAAATCTCCATTCTAGAAAATACAATTTTTAAAGCAATTTATCAATTTTATTTTTAACAATTCAAAAACATAAAATTAGAGACTCAAGAAATACCTAGGAACGCCATCATCCATCTTCTAGATCTGTCTTCTCCAAATAATTATTTAATTACAAAATTCTTACAAATTTAAAAATTAAATAACAATTCCTATATGGAGATATAGCCTGCTATCTAATTATATGAAAAACCTAGATACACATTCTAACCTCCAAGGAACCATAACCGGTCTAAATTAATTAATTAATAAATAATTAAATAACAATTTAATCAACCATAATTAATTAATAAACATTCACCATATAATCTATGACAACATATATAATATATAGAAACCTAGAGTGCCAACTCTCTATAAAATTAAATTCAAGCATAGAAGAGATTAAGATCACAAAATTTATACATATAGTATGATCACAAACTCGTAAATTTATGTAAAAACCATTAGTCTGATACTAATTGTTGGAAAAAATAGTACGCAGCGGAATTTTAAAAATTTTATATCAGGGTAATTTTTAAAACACAAGTTTGACATGCTATATGCATAAATTAACTAGATCTTACTAACATTTGTGTGCCAAAAAGCTCCTGCAATCAGTGAAGAGAAGTAACGTTCTAGAAGAGCCTCAACCAACTGGTTTTATTTGCTATTCTCTATCTACGATCGGAGTGAGTGTGGGCTCACACATACAGCTCTTCCTCTAGGTGACTCTCTTTCCAACCAATTGAGAGAACCCAAAGCAAGTGTTTGTGATTTGTGAACAAAAGATCTCAGGGAGTTTTCATATTCTCATAACAAAGTATCGCTCTTAATCTCTCAATTGATCTTAAATAACTTATGAGACTCACTCCTTATTTATAGAGGTTGGGTCTAGGGTCAGTCCTTATCAGATAAGGTCTCAAAAATTCAAATCAGAATCAAATTTGGATCAATATATGATGAAATCTGTGCAAAAACGTATGATTTTTTTTCCACCCATAGGCAGGCCGATCTGTCTAACAGGCAGGCTAAACTTGCCCCATCAGTAGGTCGAACTTGAGGATCAGCATGTCAAACCGTCGAGAAAAAATCTCAGCAAATTTTTTATTTTCCACCCAAGATTCTATAGGATAAAGTCTCAGTTTTAATTCAAATAACCCAATAGAGAAGTTATCTAATTAAAACAACTTTATCTAGATAATCTCTAAGAAAAAAAATTAATTTCTAATAATTCTACAAGTTTATCTTGATCTAATTATTCAAAATTAAATCAACCGATAAACAGACAAGAATTATCCGATCCTTACAATTCAACAAGTTTATCTTGAATTAAATTTTTATCATAAAATTAATTCAACCGATAAACAGACATGAATTATTTGATTCTTTCAAATATCAACCAATCTAATAAATCCGACATAAGTCACCAATTATTAGAAAAGTACGCTGTATCGTTACAGGATGTTGTGAGCTAGCAAAGGAGACCAAATGGACCTATATAGTTCAAGCTCCCGATAATTATGAAACCTAATATCCTAGATATACATCTCATAATTATCAACTCCAACGCTACTCCACTAAAAGCTTGGAGCTGCACTCTCAAACTACATAAAATTATGAAGCCCATATAGCTAAGTCTCCATGACATATCATAGTGTATCCTATCCCCATATGATTATCCATAATCGGCTTCAGAACAAGTTCTGTCTTACCTTCTTGATTATTTTTATCTTACGTTCCTTTATCTCACCGTTGAAAAACTTACCATCCAAAGACAGTATACCATTTGGTTACAACTATGCATCCAAATGGTCAAGTGCTCTAGTTTTTCATTTATAGGATAACGCATATAAGAAGATATCATTACTCCTAAAGAGAAGCTATGGATTTCATATCTATGAATAACAGGTCTACGCTATCAAGAATCATGCCTCCAACGTACCGGTATGCATACCACTATTAAGATGTTGGTGTCACCTTTTGGTACATCAAAAGACACAAGTCAAGACAACGAGCCCACTATTCATCATAGGATTAAGATACAATACAAACGATTGTCTAAAGTGAATCGATTTGCCAAGACAGAATTATTAATCCAAATCAATTCACTTTATGTCCCGATCCAACACATCGTCACCTATGACAACGTGCCAATGTTTCTATTCATGGAGTCCACCTCCGATAGTCAAGACAAACCATCTCCCAATAGGGATATAGACAACATAACAATCTTTACATGAATAAAGCGCCTAACTTTATTCCCTTGATTGCGGATCTTATGTTTTAGACCATCACCTTAAGAATCGTGCCTTCGAATAATTTGTCTGTCATATGCCCAATTCTTAAAGGTTTAGACTGACAGTCTTAGACTTTTGTTTGCTTAACATACATTCACCAAATATGAACGTAAAGAGGATAGGATTTGGTATATAAATAATAAATAAATTCTTTATTGATAAAAATGTCTCAAAAAACATATTACATTTTTACTCCTTAGGGCATACATGTCTAACACATCCCACATACATTCATCTCTCAAAAACATTAATTAATAATATGTTTCATTAACCATAAAACATTAAAACAAAACTATCAACACAAATGTTTCCTGACCTCTATGAATTCAAATCTCAATAACTTAAAATTTACACTAAATTTGAGCACCAAACTTGGCAGGGACAAGGTTGACATATAAAAATAATATCATGATTTTTCATTCGTCATAAAATTTTCATTTAGCAATTTAAATAAATCACATATTATACAATACAAAATCTGCCAGCAATAATAACACAACGAGCAATCCCTATTAACATTCACATAATAAATTATTTACATCCCAAAATAATTCCATAAAAATCCTACATGCAATAGACACCAAGGACTATAACATATCCAAAAATCACCTTTAAATATATTCCATACAATCCAAAACGTGTGTTTGAATTCAGAGACAAAAACAACTATAAACAATTTGGTCAGTGAATTACATGTGATAATTATTCTCAAACAATTAAAATAAATTTATTTAGACCTCAAAATTCATATGACATCATATTAACATACAATACAGTACCACAAAAATTCATGTCACCAAATAAAATCATTTAGTCATACAAAAATATCACACAACAAGGAGTCCAACAATTTACTGACAAAGCAGTCTCATAACCTAGTCTTAATGAAAATTCCATATCACATAAAATATTCATCGAATCATCACCAAACTTTTCAGTCCATTATTTAACATATACATGAACATATTTATAAAATTTCGTACAAAATATCATTCATTTACATTATGAACAAAAACTACATTTTTCTGCAACATAACCAATCAGCAATAATTCATTATGAGGTGCAGAGCATGAATATTTAATATCTCAGCCTAAAGGACACCAAATGGCATGAAATTTGGAGCAACATCGCATAGCATATACATGAAAATCATATTAAAATTTCACTGCAAATGAAGATTTGTAGACAGAGTTATGGGAGTCAGAACATAGAGACAATACGACTTAACCAATTAACAATAATTAGTAGTGAGTGGCAGAGAGAAGAAAATTCATATCTCAGCGTAGAAAAATCCAATTGAGGTGAAATTTTGAGGGTTAGCACATAACACATACATGAATAACATATTAAAAATTTAGAGCAAAAGGAACTTTGTAGAGAAAGATATAGTAGTCGGATTACAGGGTGTTCAAAATTCCAGAATTGCTGAGAAGAGTCTCTTACCTCAAAACAATTTCTTCTCAAGCTTCCTTTGAATTCGTCCGAAGAAAACTCAATATTTCTTTCAATTATTTGTAGGAGAAATTGAGAGGGAGAAGAAGGAGAAAAACATGAAGAAGAGAAAGGGTGAGAGAGAGAATACGTGAGAGAGTGTGTGTGTGTGTTAATGTGAAAATGAAAAATGGTGTAAGAAGGAGAGATATTTTCTCTTTAATTTCAGAAATTTTCTGACTATTTTTAGGCTAATACACGTGGAAAAATGGAGGGAATTTGGAAAAGTCAATTGATTTGCTTATCTTACCATATTTCACCTCTACAAAAATGGGAAACCATATCAATTAATCCAATCAACCTAAAAGTCAAACATTCAATTTCCTAAAATAAGGATTTCAAGCCAAAAATATGCCAATCAATCAGAACTAATCATCAATCATATCCAATCACAATAATCATCCTTGTCACAAATTTTGAAAAATCTCTACTGATTGCTCATCAGTCATCTTCGGCATGCCGATGGTTCACTTCAGCCTGCCGAAGCCGTGAGGTCCGACCTGCCGATCATATTCATCATCCTACCATTCTGTGAGAGACAATTCGGTCTGCCGAACTTGAAGGTTCGGCCTATCGATCTGCCTTAACACACTAAAATCCATCAAAGCATTAGATTATTACTAAAATCATTATAAAACACACAACGTAAATGACATGAATACTTGAGCATATCGACTCCACATGACCGACACCTGTCATAACACTTAAAATAAAATAATTAGTATCATTATATCATAACACATATCAATAAAGAAATTACTTAACGTCTTTATTCTTTCGTTACATGAAAATTTGGTGGGTGTTACAATTCTCCTCACCTTACAGGAGTTTTGTCCTCGAGGCTTAGAATAATTGCGGATACTTTGTTCTCATGTCATTTTCACGTTCCCATGTAGCTTCTTCCACTTGGTGATTTCACCATAGCACCTTGACCAATGGAATTTCTTTATTCCTCAAGGTCTTGGTTTTTTGATCTAAAATCTCTACTGGCTTTTCCTCATAGCTCAAGTCTTCTCGTATCTCGATCACTTGTGGCTCAATCACATGCGTAGGGTCTGGGACATATTTCTTGAGCATTGAAACATGGAACACATCATGCATTGTGGACATTTCTGAAGGCAACCTCAATTGATAAGCTACTTTGCCTATCCGCTTCACAATTTCATAAGGCCTGATAAATCTTGGGCCCAATTTGCCTTTCTTTCCAAACCTTATAACTCTTTTCATCGGTGCAACTTTTAAAAACACAGATTCACCTACGACGAATTCTAAGGGTCTTCTTCTTCTTCTATCAACATAACTCTTCTGACGGCTTTGCACGGTCTCTATTCTTTTCCAAATCAATTTAATCATTTCAGAGGTTCCGTTGACAAAATCAGTCTTTTCATCGTCAACACTTTCCATCATCTTCTTCTCACCAACTTCATGCCAACATATAAGCGACCTGTATGTCCGCCCATATATGGCCTCATAAGGTGCCATCCCTATTGTTGCCTAGTAGCTGTTGTTGTAAGCGAACTCCGCTAATGATAACACTTTACACCAGCTGGTCTTGAAGTCGAGAGTACAGGCCCGAAGCATATCCTCTAAGATCAATTTGTCCTTTTTGTTTGGTAGTCTGTCTGAGGATAAAAAGTTGTACTGAAATGTAACTTGGTCCCTATTGCAGCCTGTACACTTTTTCAAAACTTGGATGTGAACCTGCCATCATGGTCTAAGATGATAGACTTAGGAATTCCATGAAGTCGTAAAATCTCCTTGATATAGAGTTTCGCTAACTGTTCCATAGAGTAAGTGATCTTGATAGGAATGAAATGCACCGTCTTCGTCAGTCGATTCACAACAACCCAAATAGCATTATATCAATTCATAGTCCTGGGCAAACCAGTAATGAAATCTATTGCAATATCCTCCCATTTCCATTCTGGTATCTAGATTGACTGTAAATCACTGCCAGGTCTCTAGTGTTCAGCTTTAACTTACTGGCATGTCAAACATTTCTTTACATGCATGGCAACATCACGTTTCATTCCAAACCACCAGAAGTTATCCCTTAGATCAATATACTTCTTTGTTGGACCTGGATGAATTAAATAAGGAGTATCATGTATTTTTGCTAAGATCCTTTCCCTTAAACCATCAATGTTGGGAACACATAAGCGGTCTTTAAGGTATAGAGACCATCATCAGCAATTCGAAACTCTTCACATTTCCCTTCTTTCATTTCCTGCTTAATCCTTGTGAGGCATACATCTTCATCTTGCTTACTCTAAATCTCATCGTGCAGCATTGGAGCAAGAGTGAGTGCTGATAGCTGGCCTGATAGAAGTTCCAAACCAAAGTCTAGAATTTCTTTCCTTATGGGGGGAGACATTGCTTCTAATGACATCAGCATGGCAATAGTCTTTCTACTTAGTGCATCTGCCACTCGGTTAGCCTTTCCAAGATGATATAGGATTTCACAATCGTAATCCTTCACCAACTCTAACCATCTCTGCTGTCTCATGTTTAGGTCCTTCTGAGTGAAGAAATACTTTAAACTTTGATGATCAGTGAAGATCTTGCACTGAACCCCATATAAGTAATGTCTCCATATTTTCAATGAAAAAACAACTACTGCTAACTCGAGGTCATGAGTAGGATAATTCTTCTCATAATCCTTTAATTGTCTTGATGTGTAAGCAATCACTCGGTCATTTTGCGTTAGGACTGCACCAAGGCCCATCTTAGAAGCATCACTATAAATTACAAATCCATCGTTTCCTTTAGGAATGGCCAATACTAGAGCTGTCGTTAACCTCTTCTTCAGTTCTTGGAAACTCTTCTCACATGCTTCTGTCCATACAAACTTCTTTCCCTTGTGAGTTAGATTTGTGAATGGTGCTGTTGTAACGCCCCTTAGCTCGGACGTCATAGATATCGTTACAGTCATACTTATTATACCTTAAACATAGACGTAATTACATAGTTTATACGATGTTTTCAAATATAAACGTAGTTAAACATATATAACCAGGATCCATTCATACATCTAAATTTTTTTTTATAACTTATTATTGTTTAAAATAACATTGTTAAACTTATTCCATATCATAATTTATTCAATTATACTTTAAATTAATCATGAACTTATTTAATAATATAGGTATATCAAGTTATTAAATCAGAACTTATAAAAAAAACATCACATCCAATCTCCTTAATCAACACATCATATAAAAGTCATTTACTCCCACAGTTCGGCAGGCCGAACTTGGGACTTCGGCAGGCCGAACATGATTGGTAGGCCGGAGTTCCCTCAACTGGCAGGCCGGCAGAGGCTTTGCAAACAGGCTTAGAAATCTCAACTTCATTCGACAGGCCAAAAACATGATCGGCAGGCTGAACTTTCAGACTTCGGCAGGCCGACCAAGGATGTTCGGTAGGCCGACCGAGCCAAAATCTTTGAGAAAAACTTGATTTTTAAAACAAACCAACTTTTCATAAAATATTGCAGAAGTTCATAATTCATTAAAAAAGATAAAATAACTTATAAAACCATAGTATAAGTATTCTTAAAACTTAACATAAAAATATGTTCAAAATATATAACTTGATTAAAAACATAAAAACGTTCTTTTTGACGTGCATCTGGTTACAATTCATCGTGCTTAGTGCTCACACGTCTTTCCATGTCCTCCGCCTAATCCAAGACTTTCTTACCCTTATCTGCAACATGACATAAAACACGATTAAGCTAATGCTTAGTAAGTACATATAATTCTCACAAATTAAAACATTTCATAAACATCATCATCATCATTGTCATCATATCTTAAAAGTGCCTTAAGCACAATTTCATAGAACATATCTTTCATTGCGTTCATCATTTAAAAACTTATTCCATTTTATCTTAAGGGCCCAAGTGTTGCACCATAAACATCATCATAGGCGCGCCGTCATGAGAGGAGAAGGGTAGCTAATCCAAAACCAAACATGACATCATAACATTTCATTTCATAACATTGGTGTGCAACACTTATTAGGTGATACATATATACATAATTTTCATACTTTGAAACATGCCAAAATCATCATGCACAACTTAAAATCATGAAAATCTTTCATAGAAATTCTTAAGGAAAAATATCCATAAAATCATCATGAATATCATAATGAACATAACATCAAATCTTGTAAAAAAAACGTGTCATGTTGCAGGTGAGAATGTACTTACCTTAACGCTAGCTTACTTAACCTTAAAATGATTTGGTGACGACGTCGCGATCTCGAAGTGCTTGTTCCTTTGCGTGTTCATGCCATTTTTCCATTTAAAACACAATAAAATTAATACTTAACATCATAGCGTAAATCATCCATTCATATAACATTCACATATACATACATTCATCTCATATTACAAACATAATTCATAACCATAAACATTGTCATCACATAAACATGTTATTATGATTTTTCTTAAATTATAAAAATTACCTTAAGCATATAAAAACAAACCATACATTTTAAACATAATTATCTTTTAAATAAATCATTTTTGAACAATTAAAATACATATATTTTAATTTAAAACTTCATACAATCATCATATTATCATGCATAAAATTATTTTATTATCATAAAATCATTTAAACAAAAATAACAATTCATAAACAAAATCCAGAAATAACATTGTCAAAATAGTTTTCTTAAAATAACATAAAATACCCTTCATCATATATCATACATGCACATTCTTGACAATTTTCATGAAAAATATCATATTTACCCCTTGAATATTATTACATTTTTTGATACATCCAGATTAAACAGTAATATTTACTATAAGGGGTAGAAGATAGAAAATTCTTATTTTATCATAAAAACCGAGAAGACATGAAACTTAAAAAAAAAAAAATCATCTCATAACACATACATGCATAACATATTAAAATTCGAAACAAATACAATACCTAAAGAAAGATATTGTAGACAGATTGAGGAGGAGAATTCTTTTCAAAAACACAAGAAACGAATCCTTACCTTGAAAATTTTCTTCTCAAAACCCTTGAATTTAACCAACGAAATATGACTTTTCTTTCAATTTTCTTGCAGAAAATTTTTGAGAGGGAAGGAAGTGAAATGCGTGGAGAAGAGAAGAGGAAGAGAGAATGAAAGAAAATCTCAGAAATGAATGAGAGAGGAGTGAGAAGTTGAGAGAAAAATCTGAGGGAAGAAAAAGTTAAAAATTTTTTAACGTAACAATCATAATGAAATTCATTGCCCTTCATTAAGTCCGTCCATTAAGTCAGAATTTCTGACTGTTAGGTGGCAATTGGTGTGCAGGAGAGAAAGAAGTAAAAGGAAGGTCAAAACTCTCACTCATCACTTACCATGTTTTGCCCTATTTAAATGGGAAACCATTTAAATTAACACAAATCAATGCAAAGTCAAACCCTTTAATTTCCTTAACTGATAAAACATTCCAGTATTATGCCAATTAATCACATTAAATCATCCAATTAACGTAATTAACTCAGCCATAATTTTGGAGAGATTTTTGCTGACTGCTCGTCAGCCGTGTTCGGCCTCCCGATTTTCCTCTTCGGCCTGCCGATGGGTTTCTTTGGCTTGCCGATCTTAAAAGTTTGGCCTGCCGAACTATCCATAAATGCCATACATTAAAATATTCAATTCATCATTGCATCATAATTAAACATACATTAAAATAATCATGAACACTTGAGCACAACGATTCCATGCTGTCATCACCTGTCATAAAACTTGACATAAAAGTTAGTAACATTAACATCATATATCATTACGTATATCATAAGTTATTAATAAAATATCATTAACGTCATTACTAACTTAACTTAATTCATTACATAATAATCGGCAGGTGTTACAGCTGTTATCTTGGAGAATTCTTCTATGAATCTCCGATAATAACCAGCTAGGCCCAAGAAGCTCCTTATCTCGCTTGCATTCGTCAGTTCTTTCTAGTTGAGAACAGCCTCTACCTTAGTAGGGTCCACCATTATTCCTTCCTTGATATTACATGCCCCAAGAAAGACACTATGTCAAGCTTGAACTCACACTTGGTGAATTTTGCATATAGCTTGTGTCTTCTTAATGTCTCCAGCACAATTCTTAGATGCTCCACATGTTCTTCTTGACTCTTCGAATAAACGAGAATATCATCGATAAATACAACTACAAATTTATCGAGGAAATCCTTGAATCCCCGATTCATTAGGTCCATAAAGGCTGCAGGTGCATTCGTTATACCAAAAGGCATAACCATAAATTCATAGTGACCATAACTCGATCTAAAGGTTGTTTTTTGGATGTCTCCTTCTTTAATCTTCAACTAGTGGTCAATCTTCGAGAACACAGATGCACCTTTTAGCTGATCAAACAAGTCATCAATTTGAGGCAACAGGTACTTATTCTTGATCGTTGCCTTGTTCAACTCCCTATAGTCGATACATAATCTCATAGATCCATCCTTCTTCTTGACAAATAGAATTGGAGCTCCCCACGGTAAGTGACTTGGCCTAATGAATCCTTTGTCAATAAGTTCTTTTAGTTGAGAATAAAGCTCCTTTAACTCTACCGGGGCCATTTTGTAAAGTGCCTTTGAAATCGGGTCAGTGTCTAAAACGAGCTCGATCTCAAATTCAACTTCTCTATTAGGAGGTAAGCTTGACAGGTCATCTAGAAACACCTCTGGAAATTCTTATACTACTACCACATCCTCAATTCTTGTCTTTTGTTCTTGACATTTATCTACAATGTTTGCCAGATAGCCCATGTAGCCGCTAGCTAGCAATTTCCTTGCTTTCATTGCTGACAAAAACATGCTTGGTTTCTTTCTGGACTCACCCACATACACGAACTTTTGATCACCTTCTGGATGGAAGATCACCTTTCATTTTAGGCATTCAATGGAAGCATTGTACTTGCTCAGAAAATCCATTCCAAGAATCATGTCATAATCGTACATGTCGATCACGATGAGGTCGATGAAAAGTTCCCTTTCAAAAATCCATAAAGGAACAATACGCATACGATGCGTAGATATCATCACTTTCCTGGAGGGTAGTGTCGTAGTGAATCCCTGTCTCTAGGCTCTAAATGTGCCCCTAACTTTTTAGCAAAAGACGACGATATAAAAGAATGTGTGGCACCCGTATCAAAGAGGACATATGCATTAATAGAAAGACTTGAGATCTGACCTGTGACCACATTAGAGGCTTCAGCAGTCACCTGTTCTTTTGTCATGGCATAGATGCGGGCATTTGTAGGTGGGGCTTCAAGTCATCCCTAACTAATCATTGGCCCTTCTAAGGAAGCTTGCATCTGATGGAGTTGGGCTTGTGGAGCTCTCTGTTGGGCTTGAGCATTCGTCAAGTTGGGATAATTCTTGACAAAATGATCTTCTCATCCATAGATAAAACACTAGTTTGTTCCGATACGGTATTCTCCAGGATGTTTCCTTTCGCATTTGGTGCATGGTTGATACTGCCTACTGTTGTTGTTGGGCTGGTCACCATTGTGCCTCTTGTTGTCTTGGTTTTGCTGGTTCTGAGGATTGCCCTTCCTCTTGTTATTCCTCCATTTCTAGTTGTTGTTGTTGTTGTGTTACTATTGCTGTTGTTGTTGTTCTGGTGTGGAGGGCGGTTCTAGTTGTTTGCATTACTGGCTGGCTAACCTGACTGAGGCTGATTTCTTCTTAGCTTTGACAAGTGGAACTCAGCACGTTGGGCCCTCAAAACAACCTGCTCTTGGTTTCTTGGTGGACTTGCGCCATCAACAATTGCAGCATTCTCTGGTCTGAGAACTCTGATTAGCCTTCTTACCCTTTCACTTTCATTGCTAACCATCCCTATGCAAAGACGAGCTAATTGAGCAAATTTTGCCACTACATCAGTAACCGACATGTCTCCCTGGCGTAGGTTCTCAAA
Source organism: Artocarpus heterophyllus (assembly GCA_025403435.1). Lineage (NCBI taxonomy): Eukaryota > Viridiplantae > Streptophyta > Magnoliopsida > Rosales > Moraceae > Artocarpus > Artocarpus heterophyllus. The sequence continues at coordinate 22,974,987 of CM046337.1, forward strand.
CTCATCATAGTGCTTCCTGGTAATGTTCATATGGAAAAACTTCGTGTTGAATTCAAGAACAAAGTCATCCCATGTCATCTCATCAACATTCCTGCTCTGTTCAATTCCGTCCCACCGAATCTTGGCCTCCTTGGCGAGTTTATACGAAGCACAGAGAACCTTCCAGTTGTCTATGAAGCCCATGAGTCTTAGAGTGGCCTCAATTGTCTTTAGCCATCCTTGAGCGACAAGTGGATCCTTAGAACCTTCAAAATCCACTGGCTTAACCCTCTTCCATTTGACTAAGAGCGGTTCCTGATAGGCCGGTCTAGGTTCAGCAGCAGGAGTCGGGACTTCATTTTCTTGTGGCTGGGAGGAGGAGGAGGTGGCACGTCATTGCCTCGTCGTTCTTTGTCATTGTCATCACCATTGGCCCTTAGTTCTGCAATTTCCTTTCTTTGTTCCTCAAGTTTCCTTTGAAGATCAACGATCATGGTCATCAACCTTTCGTTGGTTTAAGTGCAAGTTTGCATTCTTCTATGGCTGTCCATTGTCGATTTCCTAAAAGAGTTATGAATTTAGAAACAATGTTCTAATTTATGAGACAGGATTTCACTACTAGGGCATTAATTATTAGGCAATTAAATCTTATACTTATCATCATACTTGCATCTTAACATTTAATTATAAAACATACTTACTTGGAGGACTTAGACTGATGTGTGAAGATATGAATTGAAAACAAAAATCCACTCTAATACCAAAGCCTGTAACGCCCTGCTTACAGATGCCACAGATGTCGTTACATTCATTTCTTAATACTTTTAAGTTTAAAATAAACTATATGATTGAAATTTTATTTGGAAAACATACCCAGGATCCATGCATATATATTTTTTTATAAATTACTTAATCATAAACATCCTTTAAATAGTTTGCCAACTCCATTGTAAATTAAATTAACTTTTTAAAACATCTTTAAAATCTGCATACACAGTTCGGCAGGCCAAACTCGATCGACAGACCGATGTTCAACCATCGACGGGCCTCCCGAGGCTTTGCAAAAGAGGGTTTCAAAATCAATAAAATCGGCAGGCCGATATTGGGCAATTGGCAGGCTGATTAATTCATTGGCAGTCCAGCCAGTAATGGTCAGCTGGTCGACTAACTATCAAAAAAATAAAAAATTAATTTTTAAACAAGTTCCAATACTTCAAGGTGCGGAAACAATATACTTAAAAAGAAATAAAAAAATAAAACATAGTTCATAAGTTTTAAAAACTTCTTTCTTGGCGTCTTCAGTTTTCAATCTATCTTGCATAGCTCACACGCCTTCCCTTGCCCTCCACCTAATCCATTTTCTTCTTACCCTTATCTGCAACATGATATAAAACTAAAATAAGCTAAAGCTTAGTAAGTACATTTTATATTTCACAAGTAAAAACATTTTATGAACATTATCACCATATGCATTTTCATAATAGTGCACCATGCACAATTTCATAAGGAACATATCTTTCATCATATTATCCATATTAAAACTTTGTTCATTTTATCTTAAGGGCCCAAGTGTTGCATCATAATCATCATTCTAGGTGTGCCGTCATGAGAGGAGAGGGTAGCAAATCCTAAACCAAACATGACATCATAACATAACATAAACATGGGTATGCAACACTTATTTAAGTGATACTTATATATATTTACTTTTATACTTTGAAATACATCAACACCAAACATGCATAACTTTTGAACATCAAATCTTTCATAAGTAGCATAAAATAAAAATAATCATCGAATCATCATAGTTATCATCATGAACATAATTTCAAACTTTTACAACCATATCATATTTCAAGTAAGAATGTACTTACTTGCATAGTTTACTTAACCTTAATTTGTAGGTGACGTCGTCGCGGTCTCGATGTGCTCGCTTCTTAGTGTGTTCATGTCATACATTCATTTAAAATAACAATTAATATTTATTTTCATGAGACCATGAAATCATTCAACACCACATAACATATCTCAAATTTTCGTAATACATCCCACATACATTCATCTCTCAAAAACATTAATTCATAATGTGTTTCATTAACCATAAAAGATTAAAACAAAACTATCAAGAAAAATGTTTCCTGACCTCCATGAATTCAAAGCTCAATAACTTAAAATATACACTAAATTTGAGCACCAACTTGGTAGGGACAAGGTTGACATATAAACATAATATCATGATTTTTCATTCGTCATAAAAATTTCATTAGTAATTTAAATAAATCACATATTACACAATACAAAATCTGCCAGCAATAATAACACAGTGGGCAGTCTCTACTAACATTCACATAATAAATTATTTACATCCCAAAATAATTCCATAAAAATCCTGCATGCAACAAACACTAAAAACTACAACATATCCAAAAATCACCTTTAAATAAATTCCATACAATCCAAAACATGTGTTTGAATTTAGAGACAAAAACAACTATAAACAATTCGATTAGTGAATTATATGCGATAATTATTCTAAAACAATTAACATAAATTTATTTAGACCTCAAAATTCATCTGACATCATATTAACATACAAATACAGCACCACAAAAATTCTTGTCACCAAATAAAATCATTTAGTCATACAAAAACATCACAAACAAGGAGTTCAACAATTTACTAACAAAGCATTCTCATAACCTAGTCTTAATGAAAATTCCATATCACATAAAATATTCATCGAATCATCACCAAACTTTCCAGTCCATAATTTAACATATACATGAACATTTATAAAATTTTTGTGTAAAATATCATTCATTTGCATTATGAACAAAAACTACATTTTTATGCAACATAACCAATCAGCAACAATTCATTACGAGGTGCAGAGCATGAACATTTAATGTATCAGCCTACACGACACCAAATGGCACGAAATTTGGAGCAACATCACATAGCATATACTTGAAAATAATGTTAAAATTTCAGTGCAAACGGAGATTTGTAGACAGAGATATGGGAGTCAGAACCTTGAGACAATACAACGTTACCGATCAGCATTAATTAGCAGTGAGTGGCAGAGAGAAGAAAATTCATATCTCAACGTAGAAAAATCAAATTGAGGTGAAATTTTGAGTGTTAGCACATAACACATACATGAATAACATATTAAAAATTCATAGGAAAATAAATTTTGTAGAGAAAGATATAGTAGTCGGATTATAGGGTGTTCAGAATTCTAGAATTGCTGAGAAGAGTCTCTTACCTCAAAATAATTTCTTCTCAAGCTTCCTTCGAATTCGTCCAAAGAAAACTCAATATTTCTTTCAATTATTTGCAGGAGAAATTGAGAGGGAGAAGAAGGAGAAAAACGTGAAGAAGATAGAGGGTGAGAGAGAGAATACGTGAGAGTGAGAGAGAGTGTTTACGTGAAAATGAAAAATGGTGTAAAAAGAAGAGATATTTTCTCTTTAATTTTAGAAATTTTCTAACTATTTTTAGGCTAATACATGTGGAAAAATGGAGGGAATTTGGGGAAGTCAATTGATTTGCTTATCTTACCATATTTCACCTCTACAAAAATGGGAAACCATATCAATTGATCCAATCAACTTAAAAGTCAAACATTCAATTTCCTAAAATAAGGATTTCAAGCCAAAAATATGTTAATCAATCAGAACTAATCATCAATCATATCCAATCACAATAATCATCCTTGTCACAAATTTTGAAAAATTTCTGGATGGTTACTTCAGCCTGCCGAAGCTGTGAGGTCCAGCCTGCCAATCATATTCATCGGCCTGTCGTTCTGTGAGAGACAATTCGGCCTGTCGAACTTGAAGGTTCAGCCTACCGATCTGCCTTAACACTAAAATCCATCAAAGCATTAGATTATTACCAAAATCATTATAAAACACACAACGTAAATGACATGAACACTTGAGCATATGGATTCCACGTGACCATCACCTGTCATAACACTTAAAATAAAATAGTTAGTATCATTATGTCATAACACATATCAATAAAGAAATTGCTTAACATCGTTATTCTTCCATTACATGAAAATTTGGCTGGTGTTACACTTCAGCTGTCGGGATGCATATGCAATCACCTTTCTGTTTTGCATGAGTACGACTCCCAAGCCTATTTTTGACGCATCGCTGTAAATCACGAAGTTTCCTAGGTTCGGATCCAGTATGATCAGTACCAGGGCACTCATGAGTCATCTTTTCAGTTCTTGGAAACTCTCTTTGCACTTCTTGGTCCATTCATATTTACCTGCTTTCCATGTAATGGTCGTGAGTGGTGCTGTGAGTCTAGAGAACCCTTTCACAAAATGTCGATAATATCCCATTAAACCGAGGAAACTCCTGATCTCGATAACACTTTTCGGCGTAGGCCACTTATGTACTGCTTCTACCTTTGAAGGTTCAATAGAGACTCCATCTTGTGAGACCACATGTCCTAAGAAATAAACTTTTTCCAGCCAAAATTCACATTTTGAGAACTTGGCATACAATTGATGCTTCCTCAGCAACTGTAGTGCAAGCTTCAAATGTTCCTCATGCTCTTCTGATGTTCTTGAGTAAATCAAAATATCGTCGATGAAAACGATGATGAACTTATCGAAGTAGTCTTTGAAAATCTAGTTCATCAGGTCCATAAATGCTATCAGGGCATTAGTCAGTCCAAATGGCATGACACAAAACTCATAATGCCTATACCGCGTTTGAAATGCCATCTTCAACATGTCCTCCTCTTTAACCCGAGGTTGATGATACCCAGAACATAAATCGATCTTCAACAATACTGTTGCTCCCTTCAATTGATCAAATAGATCATCAATTCTCGGAAGTGGATACTTATTCTTAATCGTGACTTTGTTCAATTCTCAGTAATCGATGCGTATCTGTAACGTTCTGTCTTTTTTCTTGATGAATAATACAAGCACTCCCCATGGGGAATGGCTCAGCCGAATAAATCCTTTGCCCAGCAATTCTTGTAATTGCACCTGAAGCTCTTTGAGTTCTCCTGGAGCCATACGATATGGTGCCTTCAAGATCGGGGCTGTACCCGGCATCAATTCAATTTCGAATGAAATCTCCCGCTCTAACGGTAAGCCTGGTAACTCGTTTGGAAACACATCAGTGAATTCTTTCACTATGGGGACATTCTCTGGTCCTAACTAAGCCTCTTGTTCCTTGTTTACTAGATTCACCAGATAACTGGTGCATCCACTCTCCAACATCTTCCTTGCCTTCAATGCCGAAATTAGCGCCTTGGGAGCCTTAGGAATCTTCCCCGAATACACGAATTTCTCACTTTCGAAAGGTCAAAACGTAACCTTGCAATGTCGGCAGTTAATCTTGGCAGTGTACTTTTCCAAGAAATCCATTCCCAAGATAATGTCATAATCTTGTATATCAATTATTATTAAGTCGATATACAATTCTCTTCCGCAAACGATGATGGGTACGTGACGTAACCAAAAATCAAAACTTTACACCTCCCTAGAGGGAAGTGCAGTCCTAAAAGTCTGTTCTATCCTATCCCCATCATTGCTCATCTGTTTAGCAAACTTAAGTGATACAAACAAATGCGTTGCTCCAGAATCAAATAAAACATAAGCATCAGTATTGGCAACAGAAAATTGACCTATTACCACTGTTGAAGTTCCCGCATCATCCTCTTTCTTTGTGTAGGCATAAATCCATCCACTGGTTTCTGGAGCTTCTAGGCATCCCTCACTGATGCTAGGGCCTTCAATCTACGCGTGGACTACATGAAGTTAGGTTCCTTGAGGCCTTTGTTGACTTTGGGCATTCTGATTCTGGGGATTGGACAAACAGTGTCTAGCATAGTGTCCTTCTTTGCCATAGAGGAAGCACTTATTGGTGCCAGCTTTACACTGTCCTACGTGTCTTTTCCCTCATTGACCGTAGAGTGGTTTGTTATTCCCTCCATCATTGATCCTCTTCTGGGGTTGTCCCTTTTGATTCTTTGGATTATTCATGTTCCATTTCCTCTTATTATTGACATTGATGTTCCGTCCAGCTAGATGACTCTATGACTGCCCTTGATTTGAAACGCTTCCTTGTCCTTTTGCTTGTACGGCTTGACTCTGCTTGGCTAAAACTTTTTCCTCCTTTTGAACTTTGAAAATTCTTGTTCTCTCCTCCTTACCATGGGAAATTCTAAACTCAGCCCTAGTAGCCTATTCAATACAATCTTCTACATCTTTAGGGGCTTGCCCTCCACTATCTACTATGAGGGCTATGTCGATTTGGAACATCCGCATTAATCTTCTTATCCGCTCTCGATCAATAGGTACTAGTTCGGGCCATAAACATGCCAATTGATTAAATCTCTTTACAGCGTCAGCCACTGACATGTTGCCTTGCTTAAAGTTGTTGAATTCTTCTTACTGGGCTACCATCGTTTCCACATTAAAGTAAGCCCTTTCAAATTCTTTCACAAAATCTGACCATGATATTTCGTCTACATTCCTTCTACATTCGACTGACTCCCACCATCTCCTAGCATCCTTAGTGAGAGAAAACGAGGCACATAAAAACAACTCACGGTCACTAAGCCCCATAAATTTCAAAACCCTCTTTATGCTAGTAAGCCAATCATCGGCTTCTAGTGGATAATAGATCCATCAAATTTCGGGGCCTTCATCCGTCAGAATCTTTCATAAAATTAAGTAGCAGATGCTACTGGAACAGCTGGAATAGCTGGTGTAGCTGGTTTTGCTTGTTGAGGCGGTGGTACTAGGGGTGGCAAGTTTGCGCATGCCTGAGGTATAGGATTCTGGTTCACTAATTGCTCTCTTAATTATTGCATCTCTAACTCCTGAGCTCGGAGTTTTTGTTATAACTCCGTGATCATAACCATCAGGTCTTGGTTCGTAGGTCCTCTAGGTGCATCAACCATTGATAGTAAAGTTTCTTTACAGGCCTACCGTACAATTTCATTATTACGTCAATATATACTATTAACTTAATAGTATAACAAATTTTCAAACAATATAAATACATGCAAGCATGAACAATAACATAAACTTAATATCTCATTTCACTCATTTCATTTCATTAACTTCTTTCTTTTACATTACATAAGTGACTAACATACGTACTTACTTTCCTTTCTTACATAAACTGTTCATATCATTTTTGGAAGTAGTTATCTCTTCTGGCTACATATATCTTATTGTCGCGAAGGATACCACTTGCCAGAGTACACTCATATACAAAGGCAACAAGCCAAAATTGTACTAATTACACATCTAAGTTCATCTTAATACATAAAGATCTTTATAGACCCATTTCTTTCTAATCTGACTCTACACCAGACATATCGTTATTTTTGGTATCCTCCTTAGGGCCCTCTTCGTCCTCTTCTTCATAGAATTAGTAGACTCATCGTCACTGGCGATAATAGGTTCTGCAGATACTGGAATGAATTCAAGCTCTTCATTATCATCATCGTCGTCGTCTTCTTCATCTTCTTCCATTTCTACTAGGGGATCCTCTAAAGGCACGACCACATTTTGCTCCACATGCAATACTTCCATAATGAAATCATTGAGACTAAGAAAATCTCTAGGGTACTGTATCTGATGTTGAACTGTTTTAGGAAGATCTCACCAGATAAGGTCACAAATTCGTCGCAATGGTATTTCCAGTGGGATCAACGACATCATAGTACGATGAACCTTAGGATATAATGATCTATTGGCTCACCAACGTATCTACCCCATATTGATTCTACGCGCACATACAACCAGCAACGCCAATCCGCCCATAACATTAGAATCACTTGAACTTCCATGTTATCAATAGGTGGAAACGATGCGAATGCTTCTGAGATCTGCGCTTTAAATCCTTCCTAGTTATGTTGCCACTCTTTGGGTCCGAGCCCCACCCACCATTCCAATGCTGCTTCTGCCAGTCGCCCTAAGGCTAATGGAACCTGTAGATGCAGTGGGGTATGGCAAGTCTCAAAAATTACTTCTATCTTATGGAACCATTCCGTCAAGACCATTGGTCATCGATTGCCATAGTAGCGCGGAGGTATCGTCTCTCGAAAGGCAATACTCGCTCTCCGGTCCGCCTCCATGTCATGGTTATTGTGCAGTTCTGCCATATACTATATTTATTATCTTAATTAGCATCACATTCTCACATAGAATCATAACTCAGTATTCCTATGTTAAAAATTAAACTATCTTACTTGAGCTATGGTAGTGAAGTAGACAGCAATGTGCAGTAGGGTAGTAGGATTTCTGCTCTATACCAACTGTCACAACCCGCCTTCTTTGGGCTGTGATAAACCTTTTTCTTACTTACGTATAGAGGAAGTTTTCAACATTCAACCCTAAATTTCACAACATCAACATACCATAAATCATTTTTCTATGGAATTTAACTAAAAATTTGCTAAAAAACCCACATGCTTTTTAAGATAACAATAATCCAAACAAAATCACTAAACTTTAAATTTAAGAAAATAAAACTTACCCAAATAACACTTTGTGCTTTTAGCCTTCCAAGGCTCCTTTGAAACTCCTTCCTAGACATCATTTTCATACAAAAACACCTTGAATTAACATTCCTTCCTTCACCTAAGAAAACTTGAAAAAAGTTTAGGTTTTTACCTTAAAACTTGATGCAATTCCTTGAATTTTGCTTCTTAAACTTGATTGGGGCTAATTTCCAAAGAGTTGGATTTGAGAAAACTTTTGGGAAGGTCCTCTAATGGTGGCCGTGGGGTTGGAGAAGAAGAAGTGAAAATTTTTTTGATAATTTTTCATTTAATTCATGCGTATCCCTTTAAGTAACTCATCAAGTAATCTATTGGGTTCCTAGGTGTCTTAATGGGATTGGGCCACCTTCATGGCATGGTGGCCCAATGAAATCCAATTGGCTGTCCACTTGGTGTACCCCAAAAATTTACACTGTGTAATTTTTTACCAAACAGTTATTTTCTTACACTGTCATGGTAAAATCAGTGCAAAACATATCCTTAGGATGTATAAAATATTTCACTTGCCTTTGGTGCATTTTTGGAGGCCAAACATAACCTATTTCATATCTACAATTTCACTTAGCAATATACCTACACTGCTTCGGCCCCCTCTTTTACACTGATCTAGGGTTTTAGTGAACTCTATATCTTATTTATACCTTAACTGCCTATCCGTTTATATTATAATTTTACAATTAATTGTGATATAAAATTTATTTTACGGATATTATTCATAAATTCTTGAGTATTTAAACTCATAAAATCTATATTTAACAACATCCAACATTGCATCACGTTCATAGTGAAACTTCTAATAAATATTGTTTATTATACGTTGTCGTAATTTTTTACAAAAATGCAATTTATAAGGGTAAATTCATTAATTAAATCTAATTAAATATTAGATTTTATTAAGGCATTTCCCATGGCCATTACAGTGTCATCATGAATGGATCAGTTAAATTGCCCTCTAACGTGATTTTGCATATTGCAACATATCCACCCTCTTCGAAGTCCTTTATCACATGATATTTTCGATCAATATGCTTACTCTTCTTGTGAAATCTTGGTTCCTTAGCATTTGCTACCACTGCATTGTTATCACAATACAGCGATACTGCCTTAACCTTAAGATCCCTAAGAAACTTGCGGAGCCATACTGCTTCTTTCAAAGCATCACTAGCTGTTAAATACTCGACCTCCATCATTGAATCTGAAGTGCAATCTTATTTCACACTTCTTCAACTGATAGCATTGCCGCCCAGAGTAAACACAAAACTAGAAGTCAATCTCCTCGAATCCAAACAGGATTGAAAATCCGAATTATGTATCCTAAAGGTGTCAAATCCTCACCTAAATACACAAGCATATACCCATGAGTTCTTCTTAGGTACTTGAAAATATGCTTGACCGTAACCCAGTGGTTTGATCCCAAATCCGCCTGAATTCAACTTACAATTTCGACCACATAACAAATATCTGGTCATGTGCAAAGCATGGCATACATGAGACTATCCACTGCCAAAGCATAAGGCACCTTTTTCATGTATTCTCTTTCTCCGTCAAACTTTGGTGAGTCGTTCTTAGAAAGAGTAATTCCAGACCTAGATGGTTGTCCACATTTCTTGAAATCCTACATTGCAAACCTTCTAAAAATTTTATCCATGTAGCCCGCCTGGGATAAAGCTATTATTTTGTTCTTTCTATCCTGAAAAATCTAGATACCGAGAACAAAATTAGCCTCACCCAAGTCCTTCATGCCAAACTGCTTGGTCAACCATAATTTGACCAATGACAATGCCCCAATGTCATTGCCAATTAGCAAAATGTCATCTACATAGAGCAATAGAAAAACCACCTTTCCATCCTTAATGTGTTTGCAAACACACGTTTCATCCACATTTTGTGCAAACCCATAAGTCTTGATAACTTTATCAAATCTTATGTTCCAAGAACGGGAAGCCTACTGTAGTCCATAAATTGACTTTAGCAGCTTACAAACCTTACCCTCCTGACCCTTAGCCTTGAACCTGTCTGGTTGTTCCATATATATGGACTTATAAAGATAGCCATTTAGAAAGGCCGTCTTGATATCCATCTGCCAAATCTTGTGGTTGAGAGCAGCAACTATGGACAAGAGAATGCAGATGGACTTAAGCATGGATACAGGCAAAAAGGTTTCCTCATAATCGATTCCTTCCTTTTGTGTATATCTCTTAGCTACCAGTCTAGCCTTATAAGTTTCGACCTTTCCATCCACTCCTCTTTTCCTCTTATAGATCCACTTACGCCTTATGAGTTTTACCCCTTCGGGAAGATCCACAAGTTCCCAGACCCGATTAGTCTCCACAGACTACATCTCTGTGTTCATGGCTTTTGTCCAGAGTTTCGAATCAACATCCTCCATAGCCTCTTCGTAAGTGTAAGGATCCTTGTCATGTTCAACTAGTTCAGCCACAAATGCTTCACCATTAAACATATTCCTCTCGGGTTGATGCCTGATCCTCCTACTACGATGAAGCCCCTTAGGTTATTGTTCGGGTTTAATTGGTTTGTCTATGTCGATTGGAATGGTTTCATTCGGAACCCTCAGAGTGATTGAATCACTCATCAATTCCTCTAGCACCACTTTGCTTCGAGACTTAAAGTCATCCATGTAACTTTCCTCAAGGAAAGTTACATTAGTTGAAACCATAACCTTATTTTCTTTTGGGTTATAGAAATAACCCCCTTTAGTCCCTTTTGGATATCCTACAACAATGCAAACCTATGAGCTTCCAACTTATTCGCATCCTTAAACAAGACATGAGCCGGAAATCCCCATATGCAAATATGGTTTAAAGATGTCTTCCTGCCCATCCACAATTAGTGAGGAGTTTTATGAACCGATTTTGAAGGCACATCATTCAAAAGATAACACAGAGTTTGTAGTGCATATCCCCAAAAGAATAAAGGTAATGATGAATAACTCATTACAGACCTGACCATGTCCAACAAAGTCCTATTTCTTCTCTCAGCCATGCCATTCTACTGCAGCGTGCCCGACGCAGTCAAATGGGATAAAATCCCATTCTCTAATAAGTGTCTCAAGAACTCACCAGAAAGGTATTCTCCACCTCGATTGAATCAAAGTGCCTTTATGGGTCTACCCAATTGCTTTTTTCACTTTAGCCCAAAACTCCTTAAACTTGTCAAAAGTTTTGTTTTTGTGGTGCATTAAGTACACATGCCGATACCTTGAGTAAGCGTCAATAAAAGTGACGAAATACTCATACCCTCCTCGTGCCAGAATGTTTATCGGTCCATAAACATCGCTAAGCACAAGTTCCAGAACCCTTTTGGCCCTATTGCCCTTAGACCCAAATGGTCTTTTGGTCATTTTAGCCCCCAAATAAGATTCGCATTGTGGTACAGATTCCACCTTTAAGTGACTTAAAGCTCCATCCCTTACAAACCTTTGAATCCTATTCAGGTTAATATGACCTAATCGTAAATGCCCAAGATAAGTCGTATTAGAGTAAGAATTTTTAAGCCTTTTAGAGTTATTATCATTTACCTCAGTGTTCAGTAGTGAGTCCATCTTAGGTTTGATAAAATATAGATTGTTTTGCATCCATCCATCATAGATAAAAGATTTTTTTTTACGAATCACCACTTTATAATTAAAAAATACTACATAAGAGTCTTTAAATAAACAAGCTACAGATATCAAATTCCTTTTAAGTTTAGGAACATAAAAACAATCTTGCAAAACTAAACTCCTATAATTATCAAAATAAAGAGAGACATCTCCCACTCCTTCATCCAACATCAAGGATCCATCGCCCATCCGAAATGTGATATTTTCATGAAGTACACTTTTCATTTCCTAAAATCCCTCCAGAGAAACACAAACATGATTAGTCGCACCAAAATCTATGACCCAAGTGTCACTTGATTCTTCGACTAAACAAGTTCTATAACTAGAAGATCACACCTACCTCCTTGGGAAAGGAAGTCCTTGCAATTCTTCTTTATGTGCTCAACCTTTCCATCCTCAGCCTTTTGCTTCCTTCCATTCCCTAGATTAGGGTTGGAACTGGATGCAACTGCCAAGTTAACTTCTCCACTAAGAGGAGTTTCCCTAATCAGATTTTTGAACTCTTGTAACTGCTTTATCAACTCAATCAAGGTCATATCCCATTTATTGCTAAAATTAAATGTAGCTATAAATAGGATAAACTCCTTATACATAGTCCAAAAAACCATAGTCATCTGTGACTTAGCATTGATATTAGCTCCATGGGCCTGAGCCTCAATGAGGTAACCTATGACTAACATCATATGCTCCTTTACAGATGTCCCCAATCTTTGCTTGCAGTTCAAAAGTTTCCGAAGTGCCCTTTGCTGTTTTGTTATGGTTTGGCCTCCAAACATATTTTTAAGATTATCCAAGATTTGCTTCATAGTCTCATAATCTTTATGTTGAGCCTTCGGTTTGGGATCATAAGCTTGGATTTGCTCATAAGTGGATTCCCCAATAGGTTTGGGAGGACATGGTGTGGTTAGCACAAATATTAGTTTCTCAAAGGATAAGACGATATTTAGGTTCCGTTTCCAATTATTAAAATCATCACCGGTTAATTGCTTTTTATCAAGTATCAAAGATAAAGCATTTTTAGACATTTTTAATCTACAATAAAGAATCATATACCAAACATAAGCAAACATAGCAAAATAGTTTAGTAAGATAACATAACCATGTAAAAACATATAATGTGCTTATGTGTCAAAACCTTGAAAAAATCACAACCTTAGAACGATAATTCCTAACTCAAAAGTCAACAAGCGCCTTGGGGAGACTTGCTAAATTCAATTAGGAACACGGATCCTCTCCTGATTAATACATGCCATCCAGGATCCGTATGATTTAGCACATATTAATAATCATTTTTTTTGCCATTAATTTTATTAACAAAGCTCCTAGGGGGGTTAATAATAAAATTAATATAAGTGTATAACCATCATTTTAACTACTTTATCCATGGCTTATTATCGTCACCTTGGGGTGATCAATGATAAACTATACTAAAGTAAATTATCCTCTAGGAGATCCAAGCTGGTACATGATGAAATCCCTTTCTTGGGGTTAGGACCATCATGTGCTACCTATAGACCAATGATGGAGGCCGTAGGTCCTCTCTTCGAAAACCTTCTCCCACTCAATCTTTTGAAATCAAGATTTTATTTTAAAGACATGCATGAACAATTTTTAATGAGCGGCACTCCCTATTCTATATGACATGTTATCAATATACATGACAAATCATATTATAATGTAGACAAGCAAAGCAATCATGCAAAGCTACAAGCAAAATAATAATAAATAGCTGTAATATTATGGTTCCACCCTAGAGAAAAGAAAATAAAGATTACAAGAGAATAATCGAAACATATTATCGATTCTTCATCCCTGAATCTTCAATTGTATTCTTCTTCATGTAATGTCTATCTTCAAGTCTTCAATCCCATATAGATCGAATACTCCATATTTTCGGTCATATCCAAATTTAATGTTTCTCATAATTGTCTAAAAAATAAAATCAAAACTACACTGAAAAATTGCACCTTTTTTCTAAAAACACACAACTCTCTGTCAGCATGTCAAATTTTGGATTCGACCTGCCGATGACGCAGTTGACCGCGGTATGTGTATCGCGGTCGACTGCCAGTCAACAATTGCCCTACCAAACCCAAAAGTTTGGCCTACCACCAGAGCCACCATTCTGTCCTGTGTTGTCGCGGCCAACCATAATATATGTATCGCGATCGACCGTGCCCTCACTCGAGCCGAATTTTCATAAAATAATTTTTAAGGTAGTTTTCTAATTTTATTTTCAACAATTCAAAAACATAAAATTAAAGACTCAAGAAATACCTATTGAACACTATCATCCGTCTTCTAGATTCGTCTTCTCTGAATTATTATTTAATTACAAAATTCTTACAAATTTAAAATTAAATCATAATTCCTAGACGGTGTGATAAACCGCCATCTAATTACATGAAAAACCTAGATACACATTCTAGCCTCTAAGGAAGCATAATCGGCACAAATTAATTAATTAATAAAAAAAGTAAATAATAATTTAATTAACCATAACTAATTAATAAATATTCACCATATAATCCATGACAACATATAAATATATAAAACCCTAGAGTGTCAAGTCTCTAAAAATCAATATTCAAGTATAGGAGAGATCAAGATCACATAATTTATACATATAGCATGATCACAAACTCGTAAATTTATGTAAAACTTTGGCTCTAATACCAATTGTTGAAAAAATAATATGCAGCATAAATTTTAAAATTTTATACCAGAGTATTTTCCAAAACATAAGTTTGACACGCTATATGTATAATTTACTAGATCTTACTAACCTTGTTTACCAAAGAGCTCCCACAATCTGTAAAGAGAAAGGAATTCTAGAAGAGCCTCAACCAACTAGTTTTCTTTGCTATTCTCTATCCACTATCGGAGTGCATGTGAGCGCACAACGTACAGCTCTTCCTTGGGGACTCTCCTTACAATCAATTGAGAAATACTCAGAACTACTATTCATGATTTGTGAACAATAGTACGTCAGGGGAGTTTCAGAGACTCATAGTGTGAAGTGCTCGTTCTTGATCTCTTAACTGATCTGAATAACAATGAGAACTCAGTCCCTATTTATAGAGGTCAGACCTAGGGTCAATCATTATCAGATAAGGCCTCAAAATTCGAGTTTGAATCAGTTTCAGAATCTAATCCACATAATTAGATTTTGTTTCAAACTGCCGCGGTCGACCGCGCCTAGTATACCGCAGCTGATCTGAGTTAGAATTTGATTCAAAATCTACAGGTTGATTTGATAAACACTATCTTAACCAATTGGATAATTATTATCGTATTAGTTTCGAGTATCTTTGATAGAGCCTCAATTTTAATTCAAATAACCCAATAGAAAAGTTATCTGATTAAAATAGTCATATCAAGATAAACCCATACAAATAAGGTATTATCTATTATAATTTAACATATTTATCTTGAATTGATTTACCAAATTAATTCAATCGACAAACCAATATGTTTATCTTGAATTAATTACAGAATTAATTCAACCAATAAATTAACATGAATTATTAAATCCAATTAACTCGAATTTTAGCCAATCTAATAATTTGAAATAAGTCACTAATTTATTGGAAAAGCACACCATATCGTTATAGGATTTATTATGAGCTACAAAGAGAACCTGATGGACCTATATAGTTCAAGTTCCCGATAATTATGAAACCTAATATCCAAGATATACATTTCATAATTATTTAACTCTAACGCTACTCCACTAAAAGCTTAGAGCTGCACTCTTGAACTATATAAAATTACGAAGCCCAAATAGCTAAGTATCCATGACATATCATAATGTATCGTATCCTCGTAGGATTATCCATAATCGGCTTAAGGATAAATTTTGTCTTACCTTCTCGATTATTTTTATCTTACGTTCCATTATCTCACCATCAAAAAACTTACTGTCCAAAGACACTATACCATTCAGTTACATCTACGTATCCAAATGGTTGAGTGCTATAGTTTTTCAATTATAGGATAACACATATAAGAGGATATCAACAACTCCTAAAGATGAGCTATGGATTCTGTATCTATGAATAACAGGTCTACGCTATCAAGAGTCATGTCTCCAACATACCGGCATATATACCAACATAAAATGTGAGTCACCCTTTGGTACATCAAAACACGTAAGTCAAGATAATGGGCCCACTATTAATCTCAAGATTAAGATACAACACATATGATTGTCTAAAGTGAATCATTTGCCAAGACAAAGTTATTAATCCAAATCAATTTACTTTGTGTCCCGATCCAATACATCGTCACCTATGACAATGCAACAATATTTCTATTCATTGTGTCCACTTTCAATGGCCAAGACAAACCATCTGTCATTAGGGATATAGACAACATAACAATCTTTGCATGAATAAGCGCCCAACTTTATTCCTTCGATTACAAATCTTATAATTTAGACCGTCTCCTTTAGAATCATGTCTTTTGCATAATTTGTCCATCATATGCCTGATTCTTAAGGTTTAGAGCGACAATCTCAGACTTTTGTTTGCTTATCATATATTCAATAAATAGGAACGTAAAGAGGACAACAA
The DNA here is from genome assembly GCA_025403435.1 of Artocarpus heterophyllus. NCBI lineage: Eukaryota > Viridiplantae > Streptophyta > Magnoliopsida > Rosales > Moraceae > Artocarpus > Artocarpus heterophyllus. Next base: position 22,991,715 of record CM046337.1, read on the forward strand.
TTTGGTATATGAATAACAAATAAATTTTTTATTAATAAAAATGTCCTAAAAAACGTATTAAATTTTTACTCCTTAGGATATGCATGTCTAACAAGGCTGAGACGCATCCGACTCTAACACGTGTCACACTAGATTTCACCGATAGTTTTGCACACTGAACAGCACGTATCAGCGAGAAAAGAAAGAAAGAAAATTTATAAAGCAAATCTCAATTGATTGCATCCATGTCAGATGCAATATGAAAAAATAAATAAGTAAATAAATAAATAAAATATAATAAATAATAAAATATAACATCCCTCCCTTCATTGTAATTCTCACCCCTTCTCCTTGTGAGAAAACTTTCTTTCTCCCCCCTTAAAAGCTTTACATGGCCATTCTTACGCCTTTTTCTCTCTTCTTCTTCTGCTGAGCTTTTAGCTCAACTAAGTCTCCCCTTTCTGGAGGAGATGCTACTAGAGCACTCCTCCAACCTCACTTTTAATATTAAAATAATCTCTAAATTAGTGTAGAGAGTTTGGTGAGATAGAGAGATAATCTTGTATGCATAGTAGTTTGGTATGGTTTTTAACTCTATATCTGCTTTCTAATGTTTATATTTTTATGGAAAAAAATTATATCTTCCATGTTTTTAATAATTATTATTAGTGTTGTTATGCTGCCTAATTCTTGCATAAATTTATTCATGCTTTTTTATGTAATTTAATTGCTACATAATTAATATTAATAAGAATGAAATAATATTTAATTTTATGGAATGTCTTTAACTGCAGTATGACTTGTTATATTGTCGATTCTAAATATTTTATAAGATGAAGTTCTGCCAGAATTAATGCAACAATTTATTCTATTAAAAGATAATAATTTTGATTTGTTATTATCTCTTCTATCTTAAAATTATGTTAACTACAATTGTAGTAATAGCAATTAAGATTTTCATAATTAGTGCACCAAATTACTAGTGAGAGGTAATTATTTTGCTTCTTTTTATAAGAAAACTTTTACTGCATTATAGCTTGTTATATTGTCACTTTTAGTTGACTTCTAAGAATAGTAAATGTACTTGCAAATTAATGAGAAAAGATTTAACAAGTCAAGTACCTTAGATAATTTATAAATAGAGTTAAAATTTCATACCAATTACATAACATATAAAAGATTCTCAAAACTTTACCTTTTAATTTTATATTTTAAAATGTTTTTAAATTTGTTGAAAACGTTATTTTCTTTTAAATTTTGCTTGTAAAACCCTTCCCATTTTAAACTTTAAATTTGTCAATCGATCAAATTCTCACATCTCTATGGATACGACAACTCTTACGATATTAAAAATGTCTGCATTTAGAATAATATTTTGGGCAACACATCAATAATATAGTATTTCAAGTGAAATATCATATTGCCCAGCTATCGGTAGTCTGGCGAAGTCGCATGTCAATTTTTGTCCATGTAAATACATTATTTTTCAATAAATATTGTATTTTTTAACCACCGATAGTTTAGTAAAATCGTCGATAAATTTTTTATTTACACTATAAATATAGTATTTTCTGATAAATATTGTTTTATTTTAGTTTTGCTAAGAAGCTTATGTTGCTTTTTTTAAAGTTTTCGTTTTTTATTTTGTTTTCCAGAGTTGTGTCGCAAAAGAAGCTTATGTTACTTTTTTTTAAGTTTTTATTTTTTATTTTGTTTTCTAGAGTTGTGTCGAAAAAGAAGCTTATGTTGCCTCTTTTTTCTTAGTTTTCTTTTTTTTTTTTGGGACTTGTGTCGCTACTTGTATCCTTTATGTCCATAACTTCCAATGGCGATGAATACGCCACAGATGACTGGCACGAAAAGACTGAATTAACCCCGATTAATACTGTCCTAAGCATGGTACATTGCCTAATTTTCTCGACACAATGGGGTAATGCTGACCAAAAGCGATGAAAAGCAAAAAGAGTAAAACGCATATTTTTTTTTTTTTGTTTGGTTCTAAGTGGGGCAATTAAATTCTCTCTTTTCAAATTTGTGGATGTTTTCCTGAGAAAATCCTTGGACGGCCAACAATGACAACAGCACAACTACTCCTGCTAGTCCCTCCCGCATCTTCTGTTTCTTTATTGGATAATGGGCAGCTGAGATCTCGCCATTGTTCTTCGCCAATTCAAGCCTTTTCGTCTTCTCAATCATCTTCTAACGTGAAACGCTTTAGAATCAGAGCCCTTAAGGAGAAAACAGAGGAAATCAAAAACCCCACTTCGCCTTCTTCTTCTGCTTCTGCTTCTGCAGAGGAAATCACCAAGAAGTACGGCCTCGAGGCTGGCCTTTGGAAGGTACCAATTTTGCTACTCTCTCTCTCTCTTACTGGATTCCTTGTCTTAGATTATGATGTCTTAGATTATGAATTTCCCAATTCCCATGGTAGTTGTTTGCATTTCAATTTGCAAAACTTTGCTTCGTATGTGAAGAAGAAATAATAACCTTTTGCACAACCGTGGAAAACCTTTTTTTATTTAAAAAATGGGGAAGACCTCGGACATAAGTGAAATTGATTTGTTTAAACTCTTTTCTGTTTAAATAGATTTGTTCTTGTTTATGGAGATTTAGTTCAATTTCGAAGAATAGTGAAACTGTGTTTCCGGGTTAAAAATAAATAAATAAATCATTGTTTTTACGACAATTTGTAGCTGCTGCTATTTTTTACAACCGTTTTCCCGGGTTTTATACTTTTGGCACTAAAATAACGAACCAAAGACATGGATGTTTTTGTAAAGAATACATCCATACAACTCTTAACTAGTTTTCCGCAGTGTTACTGCATTTCTCTTGCTGGTTTCATTTGATCTTTTTTTTTGGGTTAATTTTTTGCTTAATTCAAATAAACCTTTCTATCTAAAAAACAAAACAAAACTTTCTTTTAAATTTTTTCTTGGGAAAGAGGTCAATTGATTTTTCTTTGTTTTTTAAGTCCCCGTTGCCTTGTCATTTACAAGCATGTTATAAATTGTAGCTTATAAAAAAAATAAGATAAAATAAAATTTGGCTGGGTTATTTTATGTAGGAGTGATCATATAATTTGATTTTTGCATTGAAGTTTAACGTGGGAGCACGCTTTTTTGATTGAAAAAGTAGTACCAATGGAAGGGTTAAATCATAGGCATATTGGCTAAAAAAAAAAAGTCTAGCGAAAAGTGTTCTGAATTTGCTTCTCTCAAAATTATTACATCTCCAGATATTTAGTTCAAAAGAGGAAGGAAAGGAAGTTGCGGAGAAAGAGAAATCAAAGGGCGATCAAGCGAAAGAGCTGTTGGCCAAATACGGTGGAGCATATCTAGCCACTTCCATCACCCTCTCAGTCATCTCATTTTCCCTTTGCTATGTTCTAATTAGTGCCGGCGTTGATGTCCAAGCTTTGCTCCAAAAGGTACCCCATATTTAGACAAGTCTTGTGGACTGTTTAATACAGATCAACGTTATTTTATATAATTATTGACACCACCATTACAGATATCAAGCTTGCTACTTTGCATAGGCGGTAGTTGATGACGCTAGCGATAGTATTAAAGAAGAGACCATAATCTGTGAGAGATATATACAATGTGTTTGGGCTTCTTGCATACACACACATCCATGCATATACATACGTACATATATGCATGCATATGAGAATTTTACAACATGAAAAAAATGTTCTATTAATACTACATTGTTTTAAACTGTTATTTGAGTCGAATTTTATAAGCTTATTTTGCTTTCCAATTTTTAACACAAAAAATACGTACTATTAGTAGAGATCCTATAATGGAACGCTCCACATGTCTTTTTTAATCAACCTTTCCTTGGGGTTGCTTTTGTAGGTAGGAATCTCAGCTGATGAGACGGGAGAGAAAGTGGGAACCTTTGCTTTGGCTTATGCTGCGCACAAGGCTGCCTCTCCAATAAGGTTTCCTCCGACTGTAGCTCTCACTCCCATTGTTGCCAGTTGGATTGGAAAAAAGGTCGAAAAGGAAGACTAGTTTTCCTTACCACCTATTATTTTAAAATGTTGCACATGATCTTCCAAAACATATAAGATTTTGCATGTTACTCGTACTAATGTAAACCATGCAACAACCCTCAAGATCTTAACTGAGATGAAAATTCTAAGAATATTTAATTTCAGCAATATTTGTACCCACCCGCACACATACATACTTCCATTCTCGTTTCAGGTAATAATTTGTTAATATTTGATCACAAGCAAGAAATGAACCAATTTTTGAGCTACAGATAATAGTGACCCAGAAGGCAATTATGTGAAATAACATTGAAATCGACCACAGGTTACCATGCTTGGAGAAAGAATCGGTATAATTATTATAATAGAGATATTGACAAAAAATAAAGCATAAAAGAGTTGACGGATACGAACTTACCAGCCCCACCTCAGGAAGGCAACTTTGGAATTAAGTATAATGTGCTAAATCGTGCAGCAACCGGTAGTCTTTACTTCAATTACCTCACAACATGGGAGATATACAGATAATGTATGATCTGTCCCTCCAATCTGGTTCTTCTACACTGAATCGTTATTAATAACATCACCTTTGACTTTACCTAATCACTTTCTGAATCCTACTTTGCCCGATGTTTAGCAGCTAGATAATTCTAGAATGCAACTATTTTACACAGATACAAAACAAACTGTAATTTTTTATTTGCCACTAGAAACATGGTTACGTATTACTTAACTGTACAATGAGTCCCCTGCCTCTATCTTCAGTTTCCGAATTTTCAGAGTTGTCGAACCTTCCATCCAACCTTCATAGCGAACAATATAGGCATGCGAAGAACATAGTTGGACATCATAGGTCTCCTGAAAAACAAGTTCGTGAATTTCCTATGGAATGGCAAACACGGTATTCTACTTGGAAGTTTTAACTCCCAGATTGATTATTTGAGGTTTCAACTGCCCTAGGATTCTCATCAGAACGCGCTTCAGTTAAATTGGATGGTGGACTTTGGGGCCTTGGCATGCTAGCATTAGTCATGGTATGGTCTTCATGAAACCCAAAGTCACTCCATTCAACTGCAGCTATGGTTTAAGTGTTAAAGAAATTCAGAATTTATGACTTATGTTACCCTGTAAGTGATGAGTTTCACTATAAGCAAATAAAAGAAATGAAGTTGCAAGATCACAAATACGAGGATACGTTCCGTTCTCCACATGTCTGTGATGCTAATATCACCATCTGTTAAGAGCCAGTAATCCGCATCACTCTGAACAACAAAGTAAAAACATCGATGGTTAGTTTACCATACTCCTATACTGAAACATATTGCAAAATGTGAAAGGCGCTCGTTCTAAGGATCCCCATTTTTTTCTTTCTTGGAATAGCTAAAGGTTTCTTTATTAAATTAGTTAAATGAAGCACACTGCTCGGTTAAAGGTACTCTTAGTGTATTTTATACTTGGAAAGCATCTTAAAGAACAATACATCTTGTCTGTGCTTGATCAATTAGTAACATCCGACAAATACTTATGTTAAAAAGTACTTACATCAACATCTGATGGAACAATTTTCATCATCCCACTCATGGAATCTTGTGTGGCATTAGGATCCACACAAATTCCATCCTCGTATTGTCGCTGCACCTCAACGTCCTCGGCTCTGTCTTCTGCAGTCATTGATGTTACTGGGTTCTCATTAATCTCCGAATTTGATGGAAAGTTTTGAGGGACCTGATCCCCATTAATCTCCTCAAACTTTTCTTCAAATTTACTTGAGTCAGGGCGTGGAGAGAGTCATGCATTAGTAACTTGTCTTAATCATTCATGCAAGGAACCCAACCAAAAATACATTTTAGAAGTCAACTAGATTTTAATGCAGAGGCAGTAATACCTGACAAGGTAAACATCTATGGGACCCATCGCACTTCTGAGGACTGTCCTATATCTCCTTTGGGGATAATCCACAGCCTAGAAAAGGATGAAGCTAAAATGAAGATACATCTAGATAGAATTTATATTTACAAATAAAAAAACATAAATAAATAAATAAACTGCTATTAAATCTCACCCACTCTGGGAGTACCTCGTCAGGATCTGGGACTTCAAGGGTGGTCCCATGTGGAGCCTTAATTGCTATTAAGGTTTCATTCTGATAGATGTAACAATAAATAGTCAGCCGATGGTTGGACCAGTTTTCATTTCAAAAGAAAACAAGAAATACAGAGCGACAAACAATGCCAACTGTACAAGGCAGTAGCATGCAGCCTCACTGAACGATGCCAAACATATATGAAAATTATGCGAAGACAACACCAAACCAACCTGGAAGCAGGGCAAACTCTTTATGTCTTCCTCGGTGACAAACAGCCATCTGAGCTAGGGAAAAAAGAAATTACTGAAAAAAATATGCCAATTCAAATAATTGGCTATTAGAATTACCAAATAGTGGATAATGTTAAAAGGATGAAACCTTACCTTTGATTATTTTCATCTTCACTCAGGTCTCTCAATCTTTCTTGCATTTGTCTGCCAGATATTATAAGCCTCTCAGCACAATCAAATATTGATCCAAGGAAAAACAATGGTGTTTAAAAAAAAAAAAAAATCTAATAACCTTATTTTCTCATCCAATCTATGCTCTTCAATGGATAGGTTCTCAACTTCTGCCTGCAGTTAAGAAATGTTTTCGTAAGACGACTTCTTAACAATCTGAATGTCGATAAGTTTTACCCTGATTGCAGCATTTGACCAAGACTTGAAACTTTAATGAAAACTCTACCAGCGAAAAGGTTTGTTAAAGTTCTATTATGTCAAGCCTTTTGATCACACAATTCAAGCACCGCCCTGTCAACTTATATCTAATTTGATTAAAGAATGAAATTAATAATACACAAACAGTGTACTTTCACAGATGGAATAGACACTTGGCAAATAAACCACTTGAAGTGCATATTGGTGAAACCGAAACATCAAGAAGAGTTCCTCCACTAACCAAGCCCAACCAGTTTGCTTAGCTAGTATGCTCAGATTCATGAAATCATTTAATCCCTCAGAAATTTATACTACCTGTTTGCAATCAACTAATTGCATACAGTTCTACGATAAGAACAGTGGCAAACTAGGTAAACACTTTTAGAAATTAAAGTAAAAGGAAATAGCAACATACACGCACAGCAACCCATGTGGATGTTTGAACATAAAAAAGGAAGAAAAATGCATTCATGCCCATACAAACAAACCAAGCCAAGTAAAGTTTGAACCACCAAAGTCATGGCAAGATTCAAAAGCAGGCTCTCTGTTTTCTGTACCTGTAGGCTACCATAATTTTTATCCGCATCCCCTGGTCTCGCCACCTCAAGTCCCCTAAACAATTAATCGATCACATCATTAGTCTTTGACTAAATTCTCACCTCTCACTCTCAGCATCACCTTTGCAACAACAAATGGCATCTAACTTTCAAAAAATCCAAGAAACATTTTATAACTTTCCATACTTCCATTGAATTCTATTTTTGAGTTTCTTCTCTATGAGACCAATTCCTTCTAGGACATTTGTTATGTCATATATTCGTCTCTTTTGCACCTGTAACAAAAAAATAATAAATAAGTAAATAATGTTTACAGAACTTCACCATGAAGGTGAACCACCATGAAAGGGAAAAAAAAAAAGTTACCTCTAGCGTATCAGCAGCTTTATTTAGATCTAGTATACCATCTTCTGCATGTTTAATCAAATTGATGAACTTTTTCGTCAAGAGACCTGAACAGAGATCACAGGATAGGTTGTAATGCGCGTGCTCTATATCTCTTTATATGCTTTATGTGAAGTGAAGATTTTGTAAAATAATAATAATAATAATAATAATAATAGTAGAATGAACAAGACCATAAACAAGAATTCTCTTACTGAGCGAGCTGTCATAACGACAAGGACCAGCTGGGGTAAGGTTAGCGCCGGCAGAACCTGCCAGTTTCATGGAACGAATGTGGCAGTACATGAAGAGAATTATAGTGGCAGTAAACTAATCCATTTGATCACACACAAAAGCGCAAACGTGTGCACCGATGGAGACAGACATACATACATACACACATACATATATATATTGCATTAGTAAAACATAATTTTTGGACAGTGGTCAACAGATTTCGAATAAGACAAACTTGCCAATATTCACACACACACACACATCCATATAGTAGAAGTATAATTTTTGGACAGTCGTCAGCAGATTTTCAATAAGAAAAACGTACCAATATTTGAAACGGGGGTTTGAGTTTGAGGTCTAGATTTAGTGCACTTTGTAAGCCTTGATGTTTTAGTTGGCATTCCTGTTTTTACTGATACAGGAGTCTGAAGTGGGCTGTTAACTACTTCGGTAAATCTAGGACCAGCTGTTCTATCACTGGATTCAACCTCATAATCTGCCATGTCAGTCTTCCGCTTTAACTGCTCACAAATCATTAGGAACCCCAACGCACAATTAGCAACAGATTAAAGTATAAACATCACAATTTATAACGAGTAGTTCAACTCCATAAGTTTTTAACTGAAATTTTATTCAACATAAGAATAATGACAGAATATCCAACGGAGCAAAAAATACATATACACATATGTTTCTGTGTGTGTGAGCAACAGGTTTTCTGAACCCACAGTTGAGAAAATTTTATAATAAATATCTAGAATGCACTGAGTAAAAACATAGATGCACATTAATGTGAAATACATTTAACACAAGTACACAACCACATGAAAGCAAATAATAATAATCATAATAATACTCCAAGAACAAAACAAAAATAATAATAGTAACTATTAACAACAATAATAATATTAATAAAAAAATTTATTGTTATTGTTATTTTTGTTAGTATTATTATTTGATTAACTATATTTGTTTTATTATTCTACACAGGTGAAAGAATATAACACATTTTGTCGTTTAACATAACTAAGAATATAACATTTTACATAACTCACAAGGCTGTGTTCAGAGCTCCACTCCAAGGAATTACATCTGTAGGAGGAATAATCACAAACTACTAATGGCTTTATATGCGTCGGTTATTATTTTGGGAACTATCACATTATGCATTAGTAAAGTACCGAATCATGACAAAAGTCCACGTGAATTAGTAAACTACCAAATCATGCACAAAAGTCCATGTACACCACAATCACCTCGCCTCTATTCCCAATTGAAATTTCCACAAGAAATTTCAAATAACTACAAATTTTGACCTCTTACAAAATCAGTTCCTATTCAATCCATGAAAAAAAATATTCTCACCAAAATCATAGTATAATACTCATTGTTATGACTTCAATGAGATAAAATTTAAACAACAACGTGTCATCATGTGGTTACTCATCCAAATATCAATTAGAAATCAGCATTCCAGCAGTTCCAAAATCAAACAATCAACCTTGAAAAATTTTAAATTTTGTTGAAACTAACCTGTAGCAAAGGGCAAAGAGTGCTACCTAAAAAACTACTGTAATAGAAACCGTTATATCCAAAACATCAAAGCCAAGTTAGAAGCTCTGTAAACATTGGAGCTTTCTTCACTCAAAGGTAGTCAAGAATCCTGACACCTGATTTCTCCCTTTTCCACTCGTCTCTTGGGAATAACAGTTTGGAATGCAAAGGGGATAAAAAAAATACAAATATGCACGCCAAATGTATAAAACTGAAGTCTTAAAACAAAACAAATCTGTTTTCATTTCGAACAGCATGCATTATATCTACACTGTGATAAAAGATTTTCTTGATCCCAGAAAAACTCTACTATTAGACATTGAAGATTTGCTAATCTCTTGAACATTAACAACCCTAACTCCAACTCTAAGTACTTCAAATATATAAACACTTGGCTTTGTCTTGTATATGCCACATTGAATACCTAAAAAGCTACAAGAAAATCCATTTCAAAAAAAGTATCACTTGCAATAAGCATCTGGCAACCATTTCCAAGATGATCAAAGAAAGAGAACAGTCACAAAATGAGACATATTAGCATGCACATTTGGCAAGGTTCTTCGTTTCAAGATACATGAAAGATTTTATTGATTATGAAAAAAGAACATTACAAACTTATAAAATTAATATTTCCTTTACAAACTACCGCAAAGACATGTGCAAGAAACAAACACACAAACTAAGTCCTTCCAGCTCGAAGTAATTAGGTTTGGAGGAATATCTTTTTCACCAAAGAAGCTCACGAAGAAACCCAAAACTCAATTACATCTTGTATAAACTCAAGTCCCTTTTTCAAAAATGCTCTCATATCTCTCCATCCAAATTTCCCAGAAAAGTTCCATGACTACACACCTTTAGAGTTTCTTAGCTTGAGCACTTGAGCTCCTGCAAATAAATTTCCACCAGATCTTACAACTTCTCCAGAATAACACCATGATCCTGAAGAAAGTTCACAAATTAAGACACGATGATCGATCAACTAACCCTGCCTTCTTTTTACACATCACACTCCGAGAAAGCAATAAGGACATGAAAGCTTCCTCGTTTATCCTAGGTATTATCTCGGGCACTAGAAGTCAAATGCAATATCCCAACTACGCCATGAATAAACTAAAGAACACAGACCAATATAAGCTAATAAAGCTCCCAATGTGAAGCGAGCATTAACATAATGCAAGTCAATATACTAGTTCAGTGAACAAAACTAACACATCTAAAGCTCAAGAACCAAACACGTTCATCAATTCACGAAACTTTGGACATCTAAGAAGCGATCGAAGCAGCTAAAGAAGCAGATCTTCGCACAATTGCTAAATCGAATATGTCAATCCCGCTAAAAGAAATACATAAACGAAAGAGAACCCATACATTAGCAAAAACTAAAACCAATCATTTAAGCCTCAAAAGAAGAATTATTGAAGGGAACAAGAGAAGAAAAAGAAGAAAAGAAAGAAACACTCACTGGGGGCTTAACAATGACGGCCTCATCTTCTTGATCAGAAGTGAGTCGGCGAGGGTCAGGATCGAACCGGTGATAATCGGCGGGAACTGAAAACGGCGGCTTCATCGACGAAAACGGAAGCTGCCGCTTCAATGGCGGCTGCGCTATCGAATCCGGCGGCTGCGCCGTGGGGTTCGACATGGATTGGCTCCAAGCGGAGATCGAATCAAGCCTCAGAGAGGAAGCGAGGGAAATAGAAGGAAAAAAGGGATCGACTGGCAGGGTTTGGGGAAATTGGAGAAGGAAAGGGAAAATTGGAGGGAAAATTTTGATTGAGGAACAGTAGAGAGAGAAAAAAGGGCTTAGATTTTAGGGAGAGGTTTGAGATCTGACGAGTGTTTGGGAAGTTTTTCACTTCCAGGCAAAATTAAAAAAAAAAAAAAAAAGCGGGAGAAAAGGGGGAGAGAGGGAGAGAGAGCAGAAAACGAGGGAAGGCTTTGGTAAGGCGACAGGGAGGGAGGGAATTTGGTTCGGATAGAGAGATGTGGAGGGAAGCACTTATTTTTCTATTTATTTACCTGTTGTTTCTTTTTTTAAAAATTTTTTCCCTGAAACATTAGATAAAAGAAAACAAATTCTTTAAGAATTACGGAGTAAAAAATAGTACTAAAAACTAGTCTTTTTTATTTCTTACCCAATAGAGAAAAAAATATTTTTATAGCCCTTTAAAAATGTTGACTTTTTGGGCTGTTTAAGGCAAAAAATTAGAACTCGCAAAGGTAATCCCCAGTTAGTGAAAGATCTAAGCTTCAGCTAATCATTACGTCTTGATCTTCAGTTATTATTTACTCGAAAAATCAGTGGCCAATTATTCGGATTAAATGGTAAATGCACAAATGATTCATTGAGATAGCACATTAATTCCTGTGATGTATCTGGACATGTGGTCATAATCAAATAATGGCATGTTGGTTGTGACAAGTATTGTTCATAATTTAAATTTTACGGTAGCAATAAACAATGTCTTAAAAGATATAAAATAATTCTGCCAAAAAAAATAAATATAAAATAATTTCTAAAAGAATATTCAGATTCATTTTGCAATAAAAAAATAAAAAAAGAGGTTCATTTTAGCAAGTTTCTTAGAGCTTATAGTTTGAAAGAAGTTATGGACATATTTATCAGCTTGATTTTCAACTCAAAAATGTCAATAGAAATCACATTAATATTTTTTCTCTTTGCTTTAATTGCTAAATAAGTATAAGCTAATTAGGGCACATTTAGCACGACGTATTAGCTCCATATTGTATTATTTAAAAATATTATAATATTTGATGGCATCCATATATTGAACTATTTAATACGAAATCAAAAATTAATACAATAAAGTCGTGATATCAAATACGATCAAAAATTTTCGTATTAGACCGCATTATATAATTTCAACCAAAAGTGTGTGTTGATGCTTACCGGAGTGCGGTGCAGATCAACACCACTTGCGGCTACACACGGTGGACGGACGGCTCTTCCTTGCTTGTCTTTGTTTGCTCGAGCGAACCTGCAACAAGAGGAGGGACGCTTCGAAGGTGAAGAGGAAACCAGTTAGATACCAAACAAAGGCTCTTCGATGCTTAAATCAGGTGTTGCTCGGCAGAGAACAGGAGTTGGTTAGTTGGGAAAGGGCACGCTTGCTTGAGTGCAATAAATGCACTCTATTCATTGATGGCGAGTTACATCCTGCTTGCAAGTTACCGAAATTCGACCCAAGCTGGTGCCCAATCCGAGGAGGCGCTCATTCATGTGCGCAACCTGGAGAGCACTAAAAAGCACCTCGGATAGACGATCCGAGCTTAATAGGGCTGGTTATGCTCTCCTAGAAGCTCTTGTTGAGCAAGATTGCGGACCACTAGGAATAGGGCTCTTTAGTTGTGGCATTGAGCTCACCCTCAATAGTAGCCCCCCAATTCACTAGGTGCGTACTCCGCCGGGTGGACTACGCCGAAAGGTGAGGTCGGCTCAGAATGAAGCTCAAGTGGCGCCCTGAGGCAACAGAAGATGGAAGGCCATGCGATGAAGCTTGAAAGGACACATGTTGACACGCGATTGGTTGTTTCCCTGACAAGCTTAACCATTGTGCCTCTTTGTTTTTTATGCCCGAGTTTCACGCTTGAGACGGCTATAAATAAGGCTTTATTCCCCGTTGTTTTGCGTGCAACCAAGGCCACACTTTGCACTTCTAAGTTTTAGCTACCGAGTTGTAGTTGACAACCCGAGGACTTTATTTTCCCAAGCTTTCACAACCCGATCAAGTAATTTCCCGAGAAGCACACAAAAAAATGAGTGACCTTTCCAACTCCTAGAACGTAGATATTTTATGGTCGAACAGCAGCACCAAAACTGACAGGTTAACCTCCGTGGAGGTTGATATTGAAGCATTATCCTTGTGGCAAGACAGAGCAGGCCGGCTGGCTGAAATCTTTAGGCTCTACACTAGGACGATACCCGAGTAGGAGTTTCTCGAATTGTTGGACGGAAGACGCCCGGTGAGACCGTGCAGGGGCGAGGATCCCTACATCGGTGCAGCCACCTCTGGCACATCCTGAGTTATAGCCCAAGAGCGTGCTTGTCACGCCCCGGAGTACGGGAGGTGACGTGACGGAATATTTAGATTAATTAAAAGAGGATTTAATTAAAAACCGAGAGTTTGAGAATCCAATTAAGTAAGAAATTAAGAAGATTTTCCACCACATTTTATAAAAGAATTTATAAATATTAAGCAAATAATAATAATTAAATAAAAACCGCGAATATGGGTTCCACAACCCACAACTTATGCACACACATGGTTCTGACAATATCATAAATACAATTACAGTCCAAGTATAAATGAAGTTAAAGTCTTACATGCCTTGATTAATAAATACAGAATGTAAATAAATTCTCCTATTGCTCCTGAGTTCGGTCCGAAGAATCTTCTCCAAACCTAAATGGGAAACCACCTAGAAGGGGGGATTTAAAACAGATAAAACGTGAGCGAAAGGCTCAGTAGGACTAAGTTTTATTAAATAATTTAATGCAAAGAAACATAACATTATCAGGAGTTATACAAAAAGGGAACTTGAATAAATAAATAAATAAATTAGGTAGAACCGTTCCGACACAGAACAGTCTACTCGTCAAATCAAAACACCAGTTTACTTTTACCTAGGCAAACCATGATATCACCACCGTAGTGGCCCAGCTGGGTTTCGGGACCTGCCCCCAAGGTCGATCGGCACACGACCCGATCTCTGATATGGCATCATGCCCATGTGTTTATTATCATTATCATTCAAAACCCAATTACCGAGTGTTGTCAATTACATTCATTATGAAATTCATTTCATGTCACGGTATATAAAAATATAACCGATAAAACCATTTTCAAACAACCGTTGAAAACATTTTGATAGAAATCCTTTTCAAAGGCAAATCATTTCAAAACCAGGCTACCAAAGAAATAGGATAGAAGTCCTACCTCAATACTCGTGCCGGTGCCCCACACCGTAATCCCGGTCCGCTATACGTTAGCTCCACGGAACCACGAACAATCCTAGATACAAACTAAGTCGATCAATATCTAGTTCGAAACATTCTATGTTACTAAATCATTTCATGATGTCCTAGTGTGCCATTTGTATCATTAAAATCATCCTATAAGGTTGGGATTTAAATCAGGGTTCAAAACAGTGAAATCGGGTAAAAATCACAAAATTTTCCATGCCTCGGTCGGCCTGCCGGACGCCCTGCTTCGGCCTGCCGAACTGCACAGTTCGGCCTGCCGGAAGCAAAGTTCGGCCTGCCGAACATTTCCCCAGATTCGGCCTGCCGGTCGGAAGAACACCGGCCTGCCGATCATCACTCCGGCCTGCCGAACATGAACTTCGGCCTACCGAACTGGGAAGATCCAGAAATCCCAGCCACGGGTTTCTCGATCCCCAAAATCCAAATCTTGTTTCTAACCTGTTTTTCTCAAATCCCAGGCATGAAAAACAACTATAATTGATAGAAAAACATTCTAGAACATGTTTGGAATCATTTAAACAACATTTAAACTCAAAATCCTCAAAAATCCGAAAATGAGAAAAAGAGGAGAAAAATGAAAATCTTGAATCCAATCCGTTTTTCTTTAATCTAGGCTTAGATTCTAGTTGTTCTAAGTTCATTTAACACAAATCCACGATTTTCTAAGCTAAAACAAACTTAGATTTCAAAAACACACAAAATCGAAAATTTTGTAAAAAGTTTAGAAATTTCGAATCTAACCTCGAATCGAAGCTTCAATCCGCGTTCTCGGTTGCCGAATCACGTCCCCGAGCTTCCTCCTTGCTGTTCCGAAGCTTGGATTCGAATGGAAATCAAAAATTTTTGAAAGAGATTGAGAGAGAGAGGGAGCTGCCGAGAGAGAGAGAAGAGAGAGAGAGTGGAACGTGAAAATGAGGAGAGAGAGAGAGAAGAGGGAAATAAATAGAGAAAATCGGTGGACGGTTTTACTGTGCGAAAACCATGTGCCGCCCACGGTTTTGTGAAACGAAGTATTTTTAACATTTTACAAATTGTTGTGTTTTAGAACTCAAAACATCATTTTAAATCCATAAGAAATCATTTAAATGCATCAATTTAACAAAACAACCAAAAACTAAAAATCCAACCAAATAATCTAATTAAAGTTAAAACTTTAATTATGGCACACTAATTCATCATTTACATTACATTAATGTTAAATAAATTTCAGGACGTTACAGCTCTCCACCCCTAAAAGAAATTTCGTCCTCGAAATTTACAACTCATCTCAAAAACAAAACAAATGCGGATATAACTCCCGCATGCCCGACTCTAGTTCCCAAGTGGCTTCATCAACCCCGTGATGCTGCCACACGACCTTTACCAACGGTATCTCACGACGACGCAAGCTAATCACTTTCCGGTCGATAATCTGAATCGGCACTTCTTCGTACGTCGTATCCTCCCGAACCTGTACATCACGAAACGATACTATCTTACCCTGCTCAGGTGGACACTTCCTAAGCATCGACACATGAAACACATCGTGCACATGAGAAAGTTCGGGCGGAAGATCAAGCCGATAAGCGACCACACCAACACGCTGAGTGATCTCAAACGGCCCAATATACCTCGGCGCGAGTTTCCCACTCACTCCGAACCGCATAGTTCCCTTACGAGGTGACACCCTCAAGAGAACAAAATCTCCAACCGCGAACTCTAAGGGTCTACGTCTCCTATCTGCGTAGCTCTTCTGCCGACTCTGAGCTGCTCTCAACCGATCCCAGATTACCACGACTTTCTCGTTGCTGTCACGAATCTCATCTGGCCCAAGAATAACTCTATCTTCCGGCTCGGCCCAACACACAGGTGACCGACACGGTCGCCCATACAACGCCTCAAATGGTGCCATACCGATACTCGCCTGATAACTGTTGTTGTACGCGAACTCTGCCAAATGCAAACATTGCTTCCAATTCCCGCCGAAGTCCAACGCACAAGCACGCAACATATCCTCGAGAACCTGAATGACCCGCTCAGACTGCCCATTAGTCTGAGGATGAAACACCGTACTGAAGTTCAAATCCATACCCAAAGCCTCCTGAAAACTCCTCCAGTACTTAGCATTAAACCTGGTGTCTCGATCAGAGGTGATGGACAAAGGAACCCCATGCAACCTCACAATGTTCTGCATATACAGCTCCCCGAGAATCTTCCTGGAACACGTCGACCTAAACGGAATGAAATGCGTCGATTTCGTCAACCTGTCGACTACAACCCAAACTGCATCATGCCGCTGCTCCGTCCTCGGCAAACCTGTGAGGAAATCCATCGTCACATGCTCCCATTTCCACCCTGGAATAGGAAGCGGCTGAAGCTGACCTGCAGGCTTCTGATGCTCGGCTTTCACCTAGAGACACGTCGAACACTTGGCCACGTACTCGCGAACATCTTTCTTCATGCCTCTCCACCAATAGTGCCTCTTCAAATCACGATACATCTTGGTGCTCCCCGGATGAATAGCAAACTGAGACCTATGAGCTTCGTCTAGAACGGCTTTCGTCACCTCGGCGATAACTGGAACTGCAAGATGCTCCTGAAAGTACAACGATCCATCTGCATGCACGCTCCATTCTTCAAACTGCTCCCCGTTCTGAATCCGCGACCAAATCCCCTGCAAATGTCGATCCTGCCACTGACCTTGCTTCACCATCCGAACAAGAGCTGGAGTCGCTTCCACATGATACAACAAAACTCGATCACCGTCTTCATGATACTGTAGCCGATACTCACTCACTGTCGCATCCCTGCTCCAGTCCTCAAAAATCAAACAAGCGAGAATCCCTGAAGACTTCCTGCTAAGCGCGTCCGCTACCACATTAGCTTTTCCGGGATGATACTGCAACGCGAAATCATAATCCTCCATGTACTCCACCCATCTGCGCTGCCTCAAGTTGAGATCCCTCTGAGTGAACAAATGCCTCAAACTCTTGTGATCGGAGAAGACCTGAAACGATGCCCCATACAAATAACACCTCCAAATCTTCAGCGCGTAAACCACCGCTGCCAGCTCTAAATCGTGAGTAGGATAATTCCGCTCGTGAGGTCGTAGCTGTCTCGATCCGTACGCAACCACACGTCCATGCTGCATCAACACGCATCCAAGTCCACGCCCTGAAGCATCAGCATAAACCTCATACGGCTCGTCACTACTAGGAATAACTAATACTGGAGCTGAAGTCAACCGGTTCTTCAATTCCTGAAAAGCAGACTCACAGTCTTCATCCCACTCAAACCTGACATTTTTCTTGGTCAACCTCGTCAACGGAGCTGCAATCTTCGAAAAGTCCTTTACAAATTTCCTGTAATATCCAGCAAGACCTAAGAAGCTGCGAATCTCCGCTACATTCCTTGGTCGTTCCCACTCCAATATAGCTTCAATCTTGGACGGATCCACTGAAATACCATGCTCCGAAATGACATGACCCAGAAATTTGACCTCAGTCAACCAGAACTCACACTTTTCCCTCTTAGCATACAACTGGTGCTCCCGCAGAGTCTGAAGCACGATCCGAAGATGCTGCTCATGCTCCTCCCAAGTCTTAGAATACACAAGAATGTCATCGATGAACACGATCACAAACTGATCCAGATACGGCCTAAATATCCTGTTCATCAAATCCATAAAAGCTGCTGGAGCATTCGTCAACCCAAAAGACATAACCAGAAACTCGAAGTGCCCATACCGAGTCCTAAAAGCTGTCTTGGGAATATCCTCTTCCTTGATTCTGAGCTGATGATAACCTGACCGCAAATCAATCTTCGAGAAGTATCGCGAACCTCCCAACTGATCAAATAGCTCATCAATCCTAGGCAAGGGATACTTGTTCTTCACCGTAACACGATTCAGCTGCCGATAATCCACACATAACCTGAGAGTCCCATCGTGCTTCTTAGCGAACAAAACTGGTGCTCCCCACGGAGATGTGCTATTTCGAATATATCCTTTATCAGCAAGCTCCTGAAGTTGCTTCCTCAATTCCTTCATTTCTGCCGGCGCCATCCGATAAGGTGCCATAGAAATCGGTGATGTCCCTGGAAACAACTCGATACCAAACTCAATCTCCCGATGCGGTGGTAATCCTGGCAACTCATCGGGGAAGACATCCTCAAACTCACCAACCACCGGAATCGCTACACTACTACTCGAAACATAGGGCTCGCAATCTAGATTGGCAAGAAAAGCAAAACAATCTAGATTCCTTTGCCCTCCTAGACATGACTTCATGAGACGCTCACTCATTAGCCAATCACCACCACCCTGGTAAGTGATTACCGTCCCCCTATCAGACACTAGGGTCACTTTTCTAAGTTGGTAGTCCACAACTGCACTATACCTGGACAACCAGTCCATCCCTAAAATCACATCATAGGAACTCATGGGGAGTACAATCAAATCACTTTTCAAAATCTCATCCCCAATCTTTATTTTACAAGATTTACACATACAATTTACACACACCTGCCCGAAGGGAGAAGTTATAACTAGGGGTTCCTTAAACTCTTCTACTTCTAATCCCAAGGCATGTACAAAGAAACTCGAAATGAGAGAATGAGAGGCACCGGTATCAAATAAAACGCGAGCTAGAGATCTGGAAACCAAAACCATACCATCGACAACCGCGTTACCAATCTGAGAATCTGACCCTCCAAATGCCATTGCATGAACCTGCACTGGCGCCTTCCCTTTTCCTCTACCGACTTTGCTAGGTCCTGGATTACTCGGCCGATACTGCTGAGATGGAGATGACTGCACACTACCTGTACTCGGAGCTCTATACTGAGGAACACTGCGCTGAAAATACTGCGGCTGCTGTCCCCGTGCCGGATATGAGAATTGCTGAGGAGAAAACTGCGGATACTGCAACTGCGGGTACTGCGGAGGCGGAGGTAGGGTCTGAGGCTGAGGCTGAGACGAACGACTGGCATCCTCCCCGGTCTGCGATCCAAGACGAGCACTCCTGATCGGGCAATTCCTCTTGATGTGTCCGGGCTGCTGACAGAAATGACAATGAAAGCTGTAGGGATTGCTACGCCCGCTGCCAGACGAACTGCTGCTGCCACTGGTCGCACTGCCTTGCTTGCCTTTCCCTGGAGCTGGACGACTACTGGTGCTCTTCCTGCCACTCCTCTACGGTCCTCCTGAAGCCTTGGCTCGGTCCTCACAATACTGCACGTAATCATTCTCCACGGAGATCGCCGACGACACAAGCTCTCCGAAACCCCTAAGCCGTAGAGCAACCAACTGCCGTCGAATAGGAGCCTTGAGTCCTTCCTAGAACTTGATGCATTTCTCGCGCTCCGATGCCACAGCTGATGGAGCAAACCTAGCCAACTCGTTAAACTTTGCCTCGTACTCCCGAACTGACATATCACCCTGCTGCAATCTATAAAACTCAGCTGCCTTCTGATCTCTATATCCCTGCGGAAAATACCGATCATAGAACAGATCCTCGAACTTGTCCCAACCGATATCGCCACCGCGCTCCAGACGCTTAGTTTGTTTCCACCAGGTGTTAGCGCCACCCTCGAGCTTATACGCCGCAAACTCCACACGATACTCCTCAGGCACACCAAGAGTATCAAGATGCTTCAAGATCGAATCCAACCAATAGTCTGCTAACTGCGGATCCCCATTGCCATCAAAAGTCGGAATAGACGCCCGCCGAAATTCCTTAAAGAAAGCATGCCGACTACCAACACTGGAGTCTTTCGGTCTAGTCCTGGCTGCCATTTGCCGGAAAGCCGCAATCATAGACCTCATCAGGCCCTCATCATTTCCGAACTCGGCGTCAGCTGTCGAACGACGTCTAGGTGCCATTCTCTCACTTCTGAAAACAAAATTTGGACTGTCAGAGGTATTCCATTGTCAAACCTATGTGTGCACAATTCCCAAGGTTCATAACCTTGAGCTCTGATACCATTCTGTCACGCCCCGGAGTACGGGAGGTGACGTGGCGGAATATTTAGATTAATTAAAAGAGGATTTAATTAAAAACCGAGAGTTTGAGAATCCAATTAAGTAAGAAATTAAGAAGATTTTCCACCACATTTTATAAAAGAATTTATAAATATTAAGCAAATAATAATAATTAAATAAAAACCGCGAATATGGGTTCCACAACCCACAACTTATGCACACACATGGTTCTGACAATATCATAAATACAATTACAGTCCAAGTATAAATGAAGTTAAAGTCTTACATGCCTTGATTAATAAATACAGAATGAAAATAAATTCTCCTATTGCTCCTGAGTTCGGTCCGAAGAATCTTCTCCAAACCTAAATGGGAAACCACCTAGAAGGGGGGATTTAAAACAGATAAAACGTGAGCGAAAGGCTCAGTAGGACTAAGTTTTATAAAATAATTTAATGCAAAGAAACATAACATTATCAGGAGTTATACAAAAAGGGAACTTGAATAAATAAATAAATAAATTAGGTAGAACCGTTCCGACACAGAACAGTCTACTCGTCAAATCAAAACACCAGTTTACTTTTACCTAGGCAAACCATGATATCACCATCGTAGTGGCCCAGCTGGGTTTCGGGACCTGCCCCCAAGGTCGATCGGCACACGACCCGATCTCTGATATGGCATCATGCCCATGTGTTTATTATCATTATCATTCAAAACCCAATTACCGAGTGTTGTCAATTACATTCATTATGAAATTCATTTCATGTCACGGTATATAAAAATATAACCGATAAAACCATTTTCAAACAACCGTTGAAAACATTTTGATAGAAATCCTTTTCAAAGGCAAATCATTTCAAAACCAGGCTACCAAAGAAATAGGATAGAAGTCCTACCTCAATACTCGTGCCGGTGCCCCACACCGTAATCCCGGTCCGCTATACGTTAGCTCCACGGAACCACGAACAATCCTAGATACAAACTAAGTCGATCAATATCTAGTTCGAAACATTCTATGTTACTAAATCATTTCATGATGTCCTAGTGTGCCATTTGTATTATTAAAATCATCCTATAAGGTTGGGATTTAAATCAGGGTTCAAAACAGTGAAATCGGGTAAAAATCACAAAATTTTCCATGCCTCGGTCGGCCTGCCGGACGCCCTGCTTCGGCCTGCCGAACTGCACAGTTCGGCCTGCCGGAAGCAAAGTTCAGCCTGTCGAACATTTCCCCAGATTCGGCCTGCCGGTCGGAAGAACACCGGCCTGCCGATCATCACTCCGGCCTGCCGAACATGAACTTCGGCCTGCCGAACTAGGAAGATCCAGAAATCCCAGCCACGGGTTTCTCGATCCCCAAAATCCAAATCTTGTTTCTAACTTGTTTTTCTCAAATCCCAGGCATGAAAAACAACTATAATTGATAGAAAAACATTCTAGAACATGTTTGGAATCATTTAAACAACATTTAAACTCAAAATCCTCAAAAATCCGAAAATGAGAAAAAGAGGAGAAAAATGAAAATCTTGAATCCAATCCGTTTTTCTTCAATCTAGGCTTAGATTCTAGTTGTTCTAAGTTCATTTAACACAAATCCACGGTTTTCTAAGCTAAAACAAACTTAGATTTCAAAAACACACAAAATCAAAAATTTTGTAAAAAGTTTAGAAATTTCAAATCTAACCTCGAATCGAAGCTTCAATCCGCGTTCTCGGTTGCCGAATCACGTCCCCGAGCTTCCTCCTTGCTGTTCCGAAGCTTGGATTCGAATGGAAATCAAAAATTTTTGAAAGAGATTGAGAGAGAGAGGGAGCTGCCGAGAGAGAGAGAAGAGAGAGAGAGTGGAACGTGAAAGTGAGGAGAGAGACAGAGAAGAGGGAAATAAATAGAGAAAATCGGTGGACGGTTTTACTGTGCGAAAACCATGTGCCACCCACGGTTTTGTAAAACGGAGTATTTTTAACATTTTACAAATTGTTGTGTTTTAGAACTCAAAACATCATTTTAAATCTATAAGAAATCATTTAAATGCATCAATTTAACAAAACAACCAAAAACTAAAAATCCAACCAAATAATCTAATTAAAGTTAAAACTTTAATTATGGCACACTAATTCATCATTTACATTACATTAATGTTAAATAAATTTCGGGACGTTACAGTGCTGGTTTGGAGGCTACTACAAATGAGCCAAGCACCTCTGGTCGAGAAAGCAGGGTCCCGGTCCAATTCGTGGGTTGAGTAACCGTAGAGATCTCCGACGACGAACGGGCAAACAAAGAAGCAGAGCCTAAAGGGAGTGCTGTCGAAGAGGATGAGAACGCTGGAAGACTCATCGTCACCAGAGTTGGGGAGTGACTGCATATCGGATATCCCAACCTAGCTAGACATCCCCAGCGGGCTACTCAAGCGCAATGACCGAGTCCCAACTCGAGGACCTACATGGAGAGTTCAGCATTTCGGACGACGTTGACCTCGTCGTGCCTAGGGAGGAAGATTCCCCCTGACCCTGCCCAAAGGCTACATAACATTGTATGCCGAGTTTTTCAAGGCTAGGCTGTGCTTACCATTTTATCCTTTCCTTCGCCGGGCACTCAACGACTTGAATGTCTACCTTGCCTAGCTCAATCCGAATAGCTACAGGTCCATGATCAGGATGTACGTGCTGTAGAGGTACCACCGAGCTACCGAGATGCCGTGAGAGGCCTTCAAGCAGGTGTATAAAATGATGAGGCTTCCCTGGCCATTCGATTGGTACTATGTCACCAGCTTCAATAAGGACTTCATCTTGGGCAAACCCAACTCAGACAAGCTTTAGAAGTTCGAGTGGTTCTACGTTGGGGGAAACTATCTAGCCTTGGCCGGTGAAGTTGTGCCCGAGGACCAACATGTTCTGAGGACTTTCGAGCAGGGGCATGTCTGGTCAAAGAGACTGTGGACGTCGGGCGACATCATTACAGCAATGGAGGACTTGTACGCTTAGCCAGAATCTACACGGCAACAGTCCTTCCTACACGGGAAGGAAAACCTTTCCTGTTATGGCTAGTTCAGGGAGTCCAGTAGAATCAATCCCCTTACTCGGTCGGCCAGGCAGGAAGCAATGGCAAGGCCGAGTGCCACGGACGTTATGTGGCTGAGCACCATCAAATCTGGGTGGCAAACGAGGGAGCCACCATCGTCCAATACCAAGGACTAGTTGAGTGGCTCCTTTGACACGAGGCCACCCGTAGCAGACGAGGACATGATCCAACAACTCTACCTGTCAGGCCAGCTCTAAATCAATGGTGAGCTCTAAGTTTTTTTTTTGGGTTTGCTGAGCTTGCCTTAACTTGGGAGATTTTCTTGCTTTTTCTTATAGATATGTCTTCCCGTCAGGCTTCCCAAGAAGAAAGGTGGGCGATGATGGAGAATCTTCGCCAATCCAAATGGAAGGTCGTAGCTGGCTCAAAAAGGAAAAGGACCTTAAGACCGGAGCAACCTGCAAGGTCTAAGCAGCTGCCACGGACCGAACAGCCCCCCCAAGCAGTCCAAGTTGCTCCCCCGCCTCCGTCGACGAGAACGAGGGCTTCATCTAGCCAATCCTAGCCACCCGTCATTACAACTGTCGTACCACACCCTCGGTCGATCCTTCGAGGAGGCGTTGGAATACCCAACGCCTTATCCTCTATAACATTACTGAGGCCATTCTCGGGGAGTTGTTTCTAGAAAATCTCTAGGGAGAGAACTATGACGGCCTGTTTCGCACCACCTTCCATTCCACTGCCAAGGTAAGCAAGACTTCTATCATGAGCTCCTTTTAACTTTGGATTCTTCATGCTTTAATCTTCATTTTTTCAAGCCTGTGCATTTTTGGAGCTGGTGTATATGGCCAGACAGAAGGAGCTCGACCTTGAAAAGGAGAAGCACAACAAGACCATGTTCGAGAAGGATGAGGTCGAGAAGGAGCTCGAGTCTAAGAACATCGAGCTAGATCAAATCAAGGAGTCTAGTTCTTGAGTCAAAGACGAGGCCAAGAAGGCAAAGGAATAGGCCGAGAATGCAAGGAAAGAAGCTGAGCAGGTGAAGGCGGCGGCCGAGAGTGCAAGAAATGAGGCCGACCAAACTCAGGACGAGGTCAACCATCTGAGGTTCTAGTTACAAGCCTCACAGGCTGAGCATCAGCGATTCTTGATGGAAGAACTGCCTTGCGGCCTAACCTAGGCCGTAGAGGAGTTCAGGTCATCTCTAGAGTACACGGACTATTACTACCTTGGGATGACCGACCTACAGGATTATATTTTGGAAAAGCATCCCGAGGCAGCCGAGTTTGACTGGTCCCTCATTGTTGAGCCTAAGCCAGGGCAAACGCAGCTGCCCAATCTGGAAGAGCTGGTCGAGGTGGACGATGAAGACTCGGGTGATGGTGGAAACAATGTAGGGGATGGGGCCCAGGCTTGAATCTTTGTATTTTATTCCTTTTGTGATTCTCCATTCGGGCTCGAGAGGTGTCTGGTTATTTGTACCTCCCCACAACTTGCATTTAATGAAATTTTATTTCTTTTCCAAGTTTATCGCTTCTTGGAATTTTTCTTTTAATTTTCCTTCCCAAGTGCGATTGTTCTTGAATGAAATGTTAATTCCATTTTCAAGTTCAATGCTTCCCAAGAATCCCAAGTTGAGAGCTCCTCGGGAATGAAGTTTGGACTTCATTCCTCCGAGTTAGATGTTTCTCGGGAAAATTGAGTTAAGAATTCTTCCAAGTTGAGTGTTCCTCGGGAACGAACGTTCTCCAAAATGAATTCCAATCATGTGTCTTCTCAATTCTGTTTTCGCCAAGTTAAGCGTTTCTCAGAAACAAAATGTCTTGCTTTTCCAAGTTAAATGTTCCTCGGGAACTAAATTTATCAAAAATGGACGATTTACATGCACCGAGTTTAACCGAGCAAGGAAGGTCCGTTTCTCGGTCGGGTAGAGCACAACAGCGTATGGTACCCTATAGCCCCCCTTAGACTTGTTTAAGTACATCTAAACTTTGACAAGTCTAATATTGGTCGAGAGTTTTGATAAGTCTAATATTGGTCGGGAGTTGTGTTCCCGAGGTCATTGCCATGCAAGGCTGACTCTGTATGGGTAGTCTACATGGCAGCAAACTGTTGGTCATGCCATGCCAACCAGCCCCCTAATCTAGTTAATCGGGATGACTCTCCCTCTTCAAGAGTCGTTGTCGAGTCCCCTGGACTGGAGTTATGGCCCCCTTTTGGGAGTTGTATTTTCCTTAACACATATTGCTCAATGGAATTGTGTAGAATTTAGAATTTTCATTAATATTTCTTTACATTCCAGCCCTGTTTGATAGGTCTAGTTACAAAAGAATAGGGCCAAAGGTCTAGAAAGGTTTCTGGCTCTAGCTAGCAAAAGAATCTTTTCAGAAGCGCAGCATTCCAAGGATGGCTGAGCACATTGCCTTCCACGTCGAATAGCCGATAGATGCTTGGACAAACAATTTCGACCACTCTATATAGTCCGTCCCACTTCGAGCCAAACGACCCCAGCCTTGCTACTAAACAGTGACCTTTTTTAGCACTAAATCACCAACCTTGAAACTCCTTAGTTGGACCCACTTGTTGTTATACCAAGTAACGACTTGGTTTCGAGCTATGTTACGGATCGCAACACAGTTCCTCTTCTCTCGAGCAGATTGAGCTTGGACATCATGATCTCAGCATTTTGGATTTCTTCGTACTACTCAATCCTGAAGCTCGGTAGTCCAACCTCTGCTAGGATGACTGCCTCGGCCCCATAGACAAGGGAGAATGGAGTCTCCTTGGTGGCAGTTTGGGCGGCCCAGAGCACCTTCGGGAGGTCGTCAATCCACACACTTTTGGGTCCTCAAGTTTTGTCTTCAGGTTGTCTTTGACCATCTTATTAATGGCGTCAACCTACCTGTTGCTCTGAGGGTAGTAAGAGAAGGAGAAGACCTTCTTGATGCCGAGCTGCTTGCACAAGCAGTAGAGACTTGAAGACTCGAACTGCTTGGCGTTGTCAATCACAATGGTATGCGGGATTCCGAAACGACAGATGATATTTTTCCATTTGAAGTTGGTACATTTGGCTTCGGTCATGTTTATGCATGGCTCAACTTTCACCTACTTTGTAAGGTAGCCGATGGTGTTGGAAAAATAGTATGCAGCGAAATTTTAAAAATTTTTATATCAGAATATTTTTCAAAACACAAGTTTGACATACTATATGCATAAATTATCTAGATCTTGCTAACCTTTGAATGCCGAAGAACTCCTGTAATCCGTGAAGAGAAGTAACGTTCCAGAAGAGCCTCAACCAACTGGCCTTCTTTGCTATTCTTTATCCACGATCGGAGTTAGTGTGGGCTTACACGTACAGCTCTTCCTCTAGGTGGCTCTCCTTCCAACCAATTGAGAGGGCCTAAAGCTAGTGTTTATGATTTGTGAACAAGAGCTCTCAGGGAGTTTTTAGATTCTCACCAGTAGAGTATCACTCTTAATCTCTCAATTGATCTAAATAATAATGAGACTCACTCCTTTTATATAGAGGTTGGGTCTAGGAGTCAATCTTTATCAGATAATGCCTCAAAAATCGAATCAGAATCAAATTCGAATCAATATCTGATGAAATCCACGTGAAAAAGCGTGATCTTTTTATCGTGCATAGGCAGGTTGATCTCTCTAACCGGTAGGCTGAACTTGCCCCATCGGGAGGCTGAACTTGAGGATTGGCATGTCAAACTGTCGATAAAAAATCTCAGCGAATCTTTTATTTTTCACCCGAGATTCTATAGGATAAAGTCTCAGTTTTAATTCGAATAACCCAATAGAGAAGTTATCTAATTGAAACAATTTTATCTAGATATTCTCTAGGAAAATAAATGAATGCCTAATAATTCTACAAGTTTATCTTGATTTAATTAATTCAAAATTAAATCAACTGATAAACAGACAAGAATTATCCGATCCCAATAATTCAACAAGTTTATCTTGAATTAATTTTGTCACAAAATTAATTCAACCAATAAACAGACATGAGTTATTTGATTCTTCTGAATTTCAACCAATCTAATAAATCTGACATAAGTCACCAATTATTGAAAAAGCACGCCGTATCGCTACATGATGTTGTGAGCTAGCAAAGTGGACCTATATAGTTTAAGCTCCCGATAATTTTGAAACCCAATATCCCAGATATACATTTTATAATTATTAACTCCAACGCTACTCCACTAAAAGCTTGGAGCTACACTCTCGAACTATATAGAATTATGAAGCCCATATAGGTAAGTCTCTATGACATATCATAGTGCATTGTATCCCCATAGGTTTATCCATAACTGGCTTAAGGACAAGTTCTATCTTACCTTCCCAATTATTTTTATCTTACGTTCCATTATCTCACCATTGGAAAACTTACCATCCAAAGACGGTATACCATTCGGTTACACCTATGTATCCAAATGGTTGAGCGCTTCAATTTTTCAATTATAGGATAATGCATATAATAGGATATCACTACTCCTAAAGAGGAGCTATAGATTCTATATCTATAAATAATGGGTCTACGCTATTAAGAGTTATGCCTCCAACGTACTGGCATGCATACCACTATTAAAATGTGGGTGTCACCCTTTGGCACATCAAAAGACACAAGTCAAAACAATGGGCCCACTATTCATTTCAGGATTAATATACAATACAAATGATTATCTAAAGTGAATCGATTTGCTGAGAGAGAATTATTAATCCAAATCAATTCATTTTATGTCCTGATCCAACACATCGTCACCTATGACAATGTGCCAATGTTTCTATTCACGGAGTCCACCTCCGATGGCCAAGACAAACCATCTCCCAATAGGGATATAGACAACATAACAATCTTTACATGAATAAAGCGCCTAACTTTATTCCCTCGATTGCGGATCTTATGATTTAAACCGTCACCTTAAGAATTGTGTCTTCCACATAATTTGTCCATCATATGCCCAATTCTTAAAGGTTTAGACCGATAGTCTCAGACTATTGTTTGCTTAACATACATTCAACAAATATGAACGTAAAGAGGACAAGATTTGGTATATAAACAATAAATAAATTCTTTATTAATAAAA
Source organism: Artocarpus heterophyllus (assembly GCA_025403435.1). NCBI lineage: Eukaryota > Viridiplantae > Streptophyta > Magnoliopsida > Rosales > Moraceae > Artocarpus > Artocarpus heterophyllus. Next base: position 23,020,261 of record CM046337.1, read on the forward strand.
ATGTCTCCAAAAACATATTACATTTTTACTCCTTAGGGCATACATGTCTAACAATCTCCCACTTGCATTAAGTGTGTAAATATGACAAATCTAGCATCCCTATAGCTTCCACATGCCTCTCGAAGACTCTCCCAGTAAGTGTCTTTGTGAATGAATCAGCCAAATTATCATCTGATGCGATTTTACACACCGTGACATGCCCGCCCTTGATGAAGTCCTTTATCACATGATACTTCCGATCAATATGCTTACTCTTCTTGTGAAATCTTGTTTCCTTAGAATTAGCTATCGCCACATTGTTATCACAGTACAGTTATACTATCTTATCCATACCAAGAACTACCTCAAGATCCCCAAGGAACTTGCAGAGCCACACTGCTTCTTTCGAAGCATCACTACCTACCACATACTCGGCCTCCATCGTTGAATTTGAAGTGCAATCTTGTTTCACACTTCTCCAACTGATGGCACCGCCGCCTAGAGTAAACACAAAACCCAAAGTCGATCTCCTAGAATCCAGACAAGATTAAAAATTCGAGTCAGTATATCCTGGAGGAGTCAAGTTCTTACCCGAATACACAAGCATATACTCTTGTGTCCTTCTTTGGTGCTTTAACCCAATGGTTTGGTCCTAGATCTGCTTGAAATCGACTTACAATCCTGACCTCATAACAAATATCCGGTCATGTGCAAAACATGGCATACATGAGACTACCCACTGCTGAAGCATAAGGCACCTTCTTCATGTATTCTCTTTCTTCCTTAGACTTTGGAGAGTCTTTCTTAGAAAGAGTAATTTCATACCTAGATGGTTGCCCACCTTTCATGGAATCCTACATTGCAAACCTCCTGAGAATTTTATCTATGTAGCCAGCCTGGGACAAAGCTTTCATTTTGTTCTTCCTATCTTGAAAGATCTGGATACCGAGAACAAAATTAGCCTCACCCAAGTCCTTCATGTCAAACTGCTTGTCAACTATAATTTGACCAATGACAATGGCCCAATGTCATTGCCAATTGGCAGAATGTCATCTACATAGAGCAGTAGAAAAACTAGCTTCACATCCTCAATGTGTTTGTAAACACGTGGCTCATCACATTTTGTGAGAACCCAAAAGTCTTGATCACATGATCAAATCTTATGTTCCAAGAGCAAGAAGCCTACTTAAGTCCATAAATTGACTTTAATAGCTTACAAACCTTACCCTCTTGACCCTTGACCTTGAACGCGTATAGTTGCTCCATATAAATGGAATCATCAAGATAGCCATTTAGAAAAGCCATCTTGACATCCATCTGTCAAATCTCGTAGTCGAGAGCAGCAGCTATGGACAAGAGAATCCAGATGGACTTAAGCATGGCTACAGGCAAAAAGGTTTCCTCGTAATCGATTCCTTCCTTTTGCATGTAACCCTTAGCTACCAGTCTAGCCTTAAAGGTTTCGACCTTTCCAACCACTCTTCTTTTCCTCTTGTAGATCCACTTACACCCTATGGGTTTTTCCCCTTCGAGAAGATCCACTAGCTCCTAGACCTGATTAGTCTCCATAGACTTCATCTCTATGTTCATGACTTCTGTCCAGAGTTTCGAATCAACATCCTCCATAGCTTCTGCGTAAGTATAAGGATTCCTGTCATGTTCATTCGGTTCAGCCAAGAATGCCTCACCATTGAACACATACCTCTCAGGTTGATGCCCAATCATCTCACTACGCTGAAGCCCCTTAGGTTGTTGTTCGGGTTTGTTTGGTCTTTCTACATTGATCAAAACGGCTTCATTCGAAACCTCTGGAGTGATTGGATCACTCCTTAACTCCTTAAGCACTACTTTGCTTCAAGGTTTAAAGTCTTCCATGTAACTCTCCTCAGGAAAGTTGCATTAGTTGAAACCACGACTTTATGCTCCTTTGGGTTATAAAAATAACCCCCTTTAGTCCCTTTTGGATATCCTACAAACACACAAACTTCAGAACGTGCTTCCAACTCATTCGCATCCTTAAACAGGACATGAGCCGGACATCCCCATATGCGAATATGTTTAAGGATGTCTTCCTACGCGTCCAAAACTCGTGAGGAGTTTTAGGGACCGATTTTGAAGGCACATTGTTCAAAAAATAACATGCGGTTTGTAGTGCATATCCCCAAAAGGATAAAGGCAATGATGAATAACTCATCATGGACCTTGCCATATCTAATAAAGTCCTATTCTTTCTCTCCGCTACGCCTTTCTGCTGCGGAGTGCCTGGCGCAGTCAAATGGGATAAAATCCCATTCTCTAATAAGTGTCCTAGAAACTCATTAGAAAGGTACTCACCACCTCGATCGGATCAAAATGCCTTTATGGGTCTACCTAATTGCTTTTCCACTTTAGCTCGAAACTCTCTGAACTTAGCATAAGTTTTGCTTTTGTGGTGCATCAGGTACACATTCCCATACCTTGAGTAATCATCAATAAAAGTGACAAAGTACTCAAACTCTCCTCGTGCCTGGGTGTTCATTAGTCCGCAAACATTACTATGCACAAGTTCTAGAACCCCTTCGGCCCTATTGCCCTTAGACTTGAATGGTCTTTTTGTCATTTTACCCTCTAAACAAGATTCACATTGAGGTATAGATTCCACCTTTAAGTGACTTAAAGGTCCATCTCTTACCAACCTTTGAATCCTATTCAAGTTAATATGACCAAGGCGCAAATGCCAAAGATAAGTCTTATTAAAGTGAGAAGTTTTAAGTCTTTTAGAGTTATTATCATTCATCTCAACATTAAGCAGTAAGTCCATCTTAGGTTTGATAAAATATAGATTATTTTGCATCCATCTAAAACAGATAAAAGATTTATTTTTACGAATCACTACTTTATTATTAAAAAAAACCAAATAGGAGTCTTTAAATAAATAAGCTACAGAAATTAAATTCCTTTTAAATTTAGGAACATAAAAACAATCTCACAAAATTAAATTCCTATAATTATCAAAATAAAGATGGACATCTCCCACTACGTGCGCTAAGACCAAGGATCCATCGCCCATCCGAAGCGTGAAGTCTTCATAAAGCAGACTTCTCATTTCTTTGAACCCTTTTAGAGAAACACAAACATGATTAGTTGCACCAGCATCTATGACCCAAATGTCACTAGATTTCTCAACCAAATAAGTTTCTAAATACAAAAGATCACACCTACCTCCTTTGGAAAGGAAGTCCTTGCAATGCTTCTTTATGTGCCTAACCTTCCCGCAGAAGAAGCACTTAAGCTTCTTCGGGTTCTTCTTCTTCTTCTTCTTGCTCTTGGTGTTAGCAAGAATAGAAGACTTCCTGTTCTTGGCCCATTGTTCTTTCCATTCGCTGAGTTGGGATTGAAACCAGAAGTAGCTACCAAATTGGCCTCTCCACCCACAGGAGAATCCCTAATCAATAGTTCAAACTCCTGTAACTGTTTCATTAATTTTGTTAAAGTCATATCCCGCCTATTGCTCAAATTAAAAGTAGCTCTAAATAGAATAAATTCCTTAGACAGAGTTTCAAAGACCATAGTCATCTGAGTTTCAGCATCTATTTCAACTCCATTGGTTTATGCCTCAGCAAGGCAACCCATGACCAACATCATGTGCTCTTTTACAAATGTCCCCAGTCTCTGCATATAGTTCAAGAGTTTCTGAAGCGCCCTTTGCTGATTTGTTATGGCCTGGCCTCCAAACATGTCTTCTAGATTATCCAAGATCTGTGTAGCAGTCTCATAATCCTCATTTGAGCTTGCAGCACGTTATTCATGCTAGCCATAACATAGCAGCGGGCCTAATCGTTTATATCTTTTCAGCGATCGTACGCTTGGAATTGCTCATTAGTGGAATCTCCCATAGGCTCAGGAGGATAAGGGGCTGTCAGCATAAATTTTAGTTTCTCAAAGGAGAGGACGAAATCTAGGTTTCGTTTTCAATCACTATAATTCTCTCCAATTAATAGGTTTTTGTCAAGTATCGAAAATAAAGTGTTTTTAGACTTTTTTAATCTATAATAAAGAATCATATACCAAACATAGCAAACATATCACAATAATTTAGTAAGATAACACAATGATGTAAAAACATACAAATGTGTTGATGTGTCAAAACCTTGAAAATATCACAACCTTACAACGATAATTCCTAACTCAGAATTCAACAAGCTCTTAGGGGAGTCATGCCAAATTCAATCAGGACCACGGATCCCTTCCTGATTAATATATGCCATCCAAGACCAGTATGATCCAACATATATTAATAATCATTTCTTTGGCTATTAATTTTATTAACAGAGCTTCTAGGAGAGGTTAATAATAAAATTAACATAAGTGTATATTCATCGTTTCAATATTTAATCCATGATTTATAATCACCACCTAGGGGTGTGCAACCATAAATCATGCTAAAACACCTTATCCTCTTGGAGATCCAATCTAGTACATGATAGAAATATCTTCCTAGGGGTCAAGACCACTATGTTCTTCCTATGGACCAACGATGGAGGCTGTAGGTCCTCTCTTCGAAAACCTTCTCCCACTCAATCTTTTAAAATCAAGGTTTTATTTTAAAAAGACAAGCATGAATAATTTTAATATAAGTGGCACTCCCTATTCTATTGTTAGACATGTATGCCCTAGGGAGTAAAAATGTAATAAGTTTTTGAAGACATTTTTATCAATAAAGAATTTATTCATTATTTTATATATCAAATCTTGTCCTCTTTACGTTCATATTTGTTGAATGTATGTTAAGCAAACAATAGTCTGAGACTGTCGGTCTAAACCTTAAGAATTGGGCATATGATGGACAGATTGTGCAAAAGATACGATTCTTAAGGTGATGGTCTAAAACATAAGATCCGCAATCAATAGAATAAAGTTGGGCGCTTTATTCCTGCAAAGATTGTTATGTTGTCTATATCCCTTTTGGGAGATAGTTTGTCTTGGACATCAGAGGTGGACTCCGTGAATAGAAACATTGGCATGTTGTCATAGGTGACGATGTGTTGGATCAAGACAAAAAGTGAATTGATTTGGATTAATAATTCTGTCTCGGCAAATCGATTCACTTTAGACAATCATTTGTGTTGTATCTTAATCCTGAGATGAATAGTGGGTCCGTTATCTTGACTTGTGTCTTTTGATGTACCAAAGGATGACACCCACATCTTAATAGTGGTATGCATGCCGGTACGTTGGAGGCATGACTCTTGATGGCGTAGACTTGTTATTCATAGATATGGAATCCATAGCTTCTCTTTAGGAGTAATGATATCCTCTTATATGCATTGTCCTGTAATTGGAAAACTAGAGCGCTCAACCATTTGGATACATAGGTGTAACCGAATGGTATACTATCTTTGGATAGTAAGTTTTCTGATGGTGAGATAATGGAACATAAGATAAAAATAATCGGGAAGGTAAGACAGAACTTATCCTTAAGCCGATTACGGACTATCATATGGGGATACGATACATTATGATATGTCATAGAGACTTAACTATACGAGCTTCGTAATTCTATATAGTTCGAGAGTGCAGCTCCAAGCTTTTAGTGGAGTAGCGTTGGAGTTGATAATTATGAAATGTATATCCAGGATATTGGGTTTCATAATTATCGGGAGCTTGAACTATATAGGTCCATTTGGTCCCCTTTGCTAGCTCACAACATCCTATAACGATACGGCGTGCTTTTCCAATAATTGGTGACTCATGTCGGATTTATCATGTTGGTTAAAATTTAGAAGAATTAAATAATTTATGTCTGTTTATCGGTTGAATTAATTTTGTAATAAAATTAATTCAAGATAAACTTCTTAAATTATTAGATCAGATAATTATTGTCTGTTTATCGGTTGGTTTAATTTTGGATAAATTAGATCAAGATAAACTTGTAGAATTATTGGGAATTCATTTATTTTCTTAGATATTATCTAGATAAAGCTGTTTTGATTAGATAACTTCTCTATTGGGTTATTTGAATTAAAACTGAGACTTTGTTCTATAGAATCTTGGGTGAAAAATAAAAGATTCGTGGAGATTTTTTATTCGGCAGTTCGGCCTGTCGATGGACGTGTTCGGCCGACCGATGGGACCTGTTCGGCTTGCCTATCAGGTGGTTCGGCCTGCCGATCAGCGAAGGATAAGATCACGTGTTTTCACACGGATCTTATCAGATATTGATCCGAATTTGATTCTGATCCGAGTTTTGAGACTTAATCTGATAACGAATGACCCTAGGACCAACCTCTATAAATAGGGAGTGATTCTCACAAGTTACTGAGATCAATTGAGAGATTAAGAGTGATACTCTGCTACTGAGAATCTGCAAACTCTCTTAGAGCTTTTGTTCACAAATCATGAACACTTGCTTTGGGTTCTCTCGATTGGTTGGAAGAAGAATCACCGGTGGAAGAGCTGTACATGTGAGCCCACACTCACTCCGATTGTGGATAGAGAATAGTAAAGAAGACCAGTTGGTTGAGGCTCTTCTTGAACTTTATTTCTCTTCATAGATTGTGGAGGTTCTTTAGCACACAAAGGTTAGTAAAATCTGGTTAATTTATACATATAGCATGTCAAACTTGTGTTTTGGAAATTACTTTGATATAAAATTTTTTAAAATTCCGCTGCGTATTCTTTTTCCAACATCTATATGACATGTTATCAATATACATGGCAAGTCATATTATAATGTAGACAAGCAAAGCTACAAGGAAAATAATAACCATAATATTATGGTTCCACCCTAGAGAATAGAAAATAAAGATTACAAGAGAATATCGAAACATATTATCGATTCTTCATCCTTGAATCCTCAAGCTATATCCTTCTTCATGTAATGCCCATCTTCAAGTCTTCAATCCCGTATAAATCAAATACTCCAAATTTCCAGTCATATCTAAATTTAATGTTTCTCAAAATTGTCCCAAAAATAAAATTTAAGCTGCATCGAAAACTACATCTTTTTTGAAAAAAATTTTTAGCCATCTACCGGCAAGCCGATATGGGTGATCGGTCTGTTGGTCATGACCTACCGGCCTGCCGATCTTCACAGATTGGCTTGTTGAACTAGAAGTTCGGCCTACCACCAAAGTCACCTGATTTCTACCCCGTTGACGGCCTACCGATCTATGACTATCTGCCTATCAAACCGAAGAGTTTGGCATGCCGACAGAGCAAAAATCACCCTTTCTAGAAAATACAATTTTTAATGCAATTCATCAATTTTATTTTCAACAATTCACAAACATAAAATTAGAGACTCAGGAAATACTTGGGTGCGCCATCATCCTTCTTCTAGATCCGCTTCGAGATCTGTCATCTCTAAATAATTATTTAATTATAAAATTCTTACAAATTTAAAATTAAATAATAATTCCTAGATGGAGATGATAGTCCGCCATCTAATTACATGAAAAACCTATATACATATTCTAACCTCTAAGGAACCATAACCGGTATAAATTAATTAATTAACAAATAATTAAATAACAATTTAATCAACCATAAGTAATTAATAAACATTTACTATATAATCTATGACAACATATAATTATATATAGAAACTTAAAGTGCCAACTCTCTATAAAATTAAATTTAAGCATAGGAGAGATCAAGATCACATAATTTATACATATAGCATAATCACAAACTCGTAAATTTATGTAAAAATCATGGCTCTGATACCAATTGTTGAAAAAATAGTACGCAGTAGAATTTTAAAAATTTTTATATCAGAATATTTTTCAAAACACAAGTTTAAAATGCTATTTGCATAAATTAATCAGATCTTACTAACATTTGAATGCTAAAGAACTCCCGCAATCTGTGAAGAGAAGTAACGTTCTAGAAGAGCCTCAATCAACTAGTCTTCTTTGCTATTCTTTATCTACGATCGGAGTGAGTGTGGGCTCACACGTACAGCTCTTCCTCTAGGTGGCTCTCCTTCCAACCAATTGAGAGAACCCAAAGCTAGTGTTCGTGATTTGTGAACAAGAACTCTCAGGGAGTTTCTAGATTCTCACCAATAGAGTGTCACTCTTAATCTCTCAATTGATTTAAATAATAATGAGACCCACTCCCTTTATATAGAGGTTGGGTCTAGGAGTCAGTCCTTATTAGATAATGCCTCAAAAATTAAATCAGAATCAAATTATGATCAATATCTGATGAAATCTATGTGAAAACGCGTGATCCTTTTATCGCACATAGGCAGGCCGATTTGTCTAACCGGCAGGTCGAACTTGCCCCATCGATAGGCCAAACTTGAGGATCGACATGCCAAACTGTCGATAAAAAATCTCAGTGAATCTTTGATTTTCCACCTGAGATTCTATAGGATAAAGTCTCAGTTTTAATTCAAATAACCTAATAGAAAAGTTATCTGATTAAAAAAACTTTATCTAGATAATCTCTAGGAAAATAAATAAATTCCTAATAATTCTACAAGTTTATCTTGATTTAATTTATTCAAAATTAAATCAATTAATAAACAGGACAAGAATTATCCGATCCCAATAATTCAACAAGTTTATCTTGAATTAATTTTGTCACAAAAGTAATTCAACCAATAAACAAACATGAATTATTTGATTCTTTTGAATTTCATCCAATCTAATAATCTGACATAAGCCACCAATTATTGAAAAAGCACGTCGTATCGTTACAGGATGTTGTGAGCTAGTAAAGTGGACCAAGTGGACCTATATAGTTCAAGCTCTTGATAATTATGAAACCCAAAATCCCAGATATACATTTCATAATTATCAACTCTAACGCTACTCCACTAAAAGCTTGGAGCTACACTCTCGAATTATAAAGAATTACGAAGCCCGTATAGCTAAGTCTCTATGACATGTCATAGTGCATTGTATCCCTATAAGATTATCTATAACTGGCTTAAGGACAAGTTTTGTCTTACCTTCCCGATTATTTTTATCTTACGTTCCATTATATCACCATTGGAAAACTTACCACCTAAAGACGGTATAGCATTTGGTTACACCTATGTATCCAAATGGTTGAGCGCTCTAGTTTTTCAATTACAAGATAACGCATATAAGAAGATATCACTACTCCTAAAGAGGAGCTATGGATTCTATATCTATGAATAATAGGTCTATGCTATCAAGAGTCATGCCTCCAACGTACCAGCATGCATACCACTATTAAAATGTGGATGTCACCTTTTAGCACATCAAAAAACATAAGTCAAGACAACGGGCCTACTATTCATTTCAGGATTAAGATACAATACAAATGATTGTCTAAAGTGAATTGATTTGCCGAGACATAATTTTTAATCTAAATCAATTCACTTTATATCCCAATCCAACACATCGTCACCTATGACGATGTGCCAATATTTCGATTCACGGAGTCCACCTCTGATGGTCAAGACAAACCATCTCCCAATAGGGATATAAACAGCATAACAATCTTTACATGAATAAAGCGTCCAACTTTATTCCCTTGATTGTGGATCTTATGATTTAGACCGTCACCTTAAAAATCGTGTCTTTTGCATAATTTGTCCATCATATGTCCAATTCTTAAAGGTTTAGACTGACAGTCTTAGACTATCGTTTGCTTAACATACATTCAGCAAATATGAACATAAAGAGGACAAGATTTGGTATATAAACAATAAATAAATTCTTTATTGATAAAAATGTCTCTAAAAGGATATTATATTTTTACTCCTTGGGGCATACATGTCTAACAGATGGCCACAATGCAATATCTAAACTAAGACTGGGCTTGAGGAAGGGGTCTGATGAGGTCAATAGCTTATTTGGGAAAAGGCCATGCCGATGTTACCGAGGTGAAGGGCTCAGCATGGTGTCCGGGTACCCTAGCATTTGAAGCATTTTCGTGCAAAGTCCTTACCATCTTGCTCCAGGGTCGGCCAATAGTATCTGTGTCGAAGACATTTTTGGGCCAGGGATCACCCCCCAGAGTGATTTCCACATAGCCCTTCGTAGATCTCATTCATTAAACATTTGAGGTTGTGTGAAGATTTTAAACAAAATTCGTGTCCCATTTGGAATAAAAACATGACAAACAAAGTTTTCTTATGTTTCATTTATTCTCAGAATTTTATGCTTAAATGCATGCAAAATGAGGAAATCATGTTGCATGAGGATAAAATTTAGCTTATAAGCCTCATAACATGTCTATGAATCATTTGAAGATGTTTTTAGTGCATTAGAAAAGTTTAAGGTGATTTAAACTTGGTTTGAAACTTAGGTGCTCAAAAACAAAGCATGCTGCTCGCGACAACACTGTTGACCAAGGCACCACAGACACATGGTCGATCGTGTATAGTATAGTGCAGTCGACTGCACTACACATGTTTGACAGGCCAGACTTGCATGGTCTATAGGTCGAACCAAACTGGTTTGTCAGGCCAAGCTCAGTTCGTAGGCAGGCCGACCTAACAACCTGAAGTGTCAGTTTTGCTCGTTATTTTTTTTATCATTTTATGATTTAGAAATGTTTTAAAAAATATATGATTTTGTGTTCAAAAACACTGATGATATGAAGATTTCATACATGATCATTTTTAGTCTAAAGGTACGCTAAGGAACCTTGAATAGCATATTAGTGTAATATGTCGACATTTAGAGATTAATGTGTTTAGTTTACATCGAAGGTTACTTGTGGTCCAAAGCAGCTAACGTTTAGCGGAACGGAAATTTGTAGTGTAGGCGTGAACAGTGCTAGGAAACGAGGTAGGACTCTAGACCTTTCTTTTCAATAGCAATGAAGCTATTGTTGTGGTTGATCAAGATGATAATTTTGTAGAGGATGATCGTCCTTGTTTTTTAATTCGTCCACAAGCTGATTTGAATCCAAAGGGGAAAAATTTCTGTTTTACTTATATTTGTGATAGATTTAAAGTTATATATTGGCATCTAGCGGGTTATGTTTTATAGAACCTGTTAGATTTGTTATATTCTTGTTGTCCTTTTTTTCCGTCACTGTTTTAATTTTCTTTTTAGGTTCCTAATCTTCATGCGGATCAATTATTTTCCAAGGAGGAGGATGTTGTCTCTTCCTCATTTGATTCTAGACTTTTTGCTTTGGAGAGAGAGTCGAATCTAGTCATTAGGGATTTGTCTATACTTAAACAAAATGTGGATGTTGGATTTGCTACTTTGAAGAGCCATTTTTCAAATGAGATTTCAGACAAGATTGCACTTGTTCTTCAAGTTATCAATAAGTTAGATGCTCAGGAAGACAAGCGTAAGAAAGATAGATGATGGAGGAGTTGGAAACAAGAAGATGTTGGATAAGGATGTAGATGTAGGTAAAGAAAACAAAGGTGAAGATGAAAAGAAAGAAAATGTGGATGAAGAAGAAGTTGGTAAAGAAGATATAGAAGAAGATTATATTTTCAATGATGTTTGCCTAAGACCATATTAAGCAGGTGATTGATTCTACTGTTCATGTTTTTAGTAAACAAGATGTAGTTGATCAATGTTGCAATATGGAGCCAAATCAACCTAGCAAAGGAGAAAGAAAAAAAAAATGTGCTGCGCTAAGGGGGGTAGAGACACAGCGCCGCGGCGCCTAAAAACGAGTGCCGCGGCGCCCGAACCAGCGCCGCGGCGCCCAAAACAAGGGCCGCGGCGCTCGTCCGAGAACAAACCAGGGCCGCGGCGCCCGGAGTCTGGTTTGTTGCGAAACTTTGAGTTAGAGTCGAACTCAAACGCCCCAAAAAGGGGAAACTACTAGGGTTTCCCATTAGTTGCTATTTTTCTCCTCCTTTGGTTATAAATAGACATAAGGTGGCTATGGTTGTGTGTGTGAAAATTGTGAGTGGCATAATTTTGTGAGAGGCAAAATTCTTGAGAGCTCCATCCTTGAGAGAGAAAAATTCCCACAGGGTGTTAGATAGAAGAGAGTTTTGGTAAGCACAATTTGTGAGTGTGTGAGAAACTGCTCTTGTAATCTGTAATCTTCTTCATCATAGTGGAATCTACAAGCGGCAGAAACAGGACGTAGTCTCAAATTTGGACGAACCTGTATAAAAATTTGGTGTCTCTTTTTCTTCTTTTCTCCTATTTATTTTCTGCAATTGTTCGTTCTTGCGATCCTTGGAATTAGGAGTCGCTTAATTCCCGAACAACTGGTATCAGAGCGGAGGTTTTGATCAAGAATGATGACTGGAGAAGAAGGTATGGCAGCCGGCATCACCAAATTTGATGGTTCAGATTTTTCCTATTGGAGGATGCAAGTAGAGGACTACCTATATAGCAGGAAACTGCACTTGCCCTTGGGTAATAAGCCCGAAGGCATGAAGGATGAGGAGTGGAGTCTCCTTGATAGACAGGTACTCGGTGTGATCCGTTTGACTTTGTCAAAGAACGTTGCCCACAACGTTGCGAAGGAGACTACTACAGCAGGGATGATGAAGGCTCTGTCAGAGATGTATGAGAAGCCCTCAGCCAATAACAAGGTACATCTCATGAAGAAGCTTTTCAATTTAAAGATGCTTGAAGGTGCCTCGGTGGTAGAGCACCTGAACAGTTTCAACACCGTCCTAAACCAATTGGTCTCGGTAGAGATTAAATTCGATGATGAGATCAATGCCCTAATCCTCTTGGCCTCGTTACCGAATAGCTGGGAACCCATGAGGGTGGCCATTACAAATTCGCTTGGGAATGCCAAACTAAAGTTTGTTGATGTCAGAAACTCTATTCTGGCGGAAGAAGTTCGCAGGAAGGACTCAAGTGAAGCCTCTTCGTCAAACTCGGCCCTTAAGGTTGATAATAGAGGCAGGAAACTTGATAGGCAATCCAACAAGGATAATGGCAGGAGAGGCAAGTGGAGGAATGGGAGAAGCAAGTCAAGGAACGGTAGGAGTATGGAGTGCTGGAACTGTGGAAAGACTGGCCACTTGAAAAAGAACTACAGGGCTCCAAGGAAGAACGAAGACAAGAATAATGATGAAGCTAACGCCGCCACTGAAGAGCAACAGGATGCCTTAATCTTGTCTGTCGACAGTTCTTTTGATTCGTGGGTGATAGACTCAGGAGCATCATTCCACACCACAGCACACCGTCATGTCTTGGAGAACTACGTTGCTGGAAATCATGGTAAGGTTTATCTCGCTGATGGAGAACCTTTGGATATAGTTGGCATTGGAGATGTCAGTTTAAAAATGCCTAATGGGTCAGTGTGGAAGATTCATAAGGTGAGACATGTTCCTAAATTAATGCGCAGCTTGATTTCGATGGGGGAACTGGATGATGATGGACATAAAGTAACCTTTAATTGTGGAGGTTGGAAAGTCACGAAAGGAGCGATGGTTATTGCTCGGGGACGCAAGGCTGGAACTCTCTACATGAAGAGATACCCTAGCAGTTGTTGATTCTGCTGCCAATACTGAGCTATGGCATTATAGGCTCGGTCACATGAGTGAGAAGGGTATGAAGGTGCTTCACTGCAAAGGAAAACTGTCGGGTTTGAAAACTGTTGATCACAGTTTGTGTGAAGCCTGCATCTTTGGTAAACAGAAGAGAGTCAGTTTCTCAAAGATGGGTAGAGAGCCTAAGTCCAGGAGATTAGAGCTAGTTCACACAGATGTGTGGGGGCCTGCGCCAGTGACTTCCCTTGGTGGCACAAACTACTATGTGACGTTCATTGATGACTCAAGCAGGAAGGTATGGGTTTACTTTCTGAAAAACAAATCTGATGTGTTCGATGCTTTCAAGAGATGGAAAGCCATGGTGGAGAACGAGACAGATTTGAAGGTGAAGATTTCAGGCAGTACAGTGCTGAGAGTGGGATAAAGATGAGGAAGACCATTCCAGGGAAACCACAACAGAATGGGGTAGCTGAGAGGATGAACATGACTTTAAACGAGCGTGCCAGAAGCATGAGGTTGCATGCAGGGCTGCCAAAGATGTTTTGGGCTGAGGCAATTAACACAGCCGCTCATCTGATCAACAGAAGTCCATCCACACCGCTGAAGTTCAAGCTACCGGAAGAAGTCTGGAGCCATAAACAGGTTGATCTCTCTTACTTGAGAGTGTTTGGTTGTGTTTCCTATGCACACATTGATTCTGCTGCTAGAAGTAAACTGGATGCCAAGTCAAAGAAGTGTTTTCTGGTTGGCTATGGCGGACTTGAGTTTGGTTATCGTCTCTGGGATGACCAAATCCGGAAGATTATCAGGAGCAAGGATGTGATCTTCAACGAAGGTGTTCTGTACAAGGACAAAGACAGCACGGACTCCAGGGGTTCAGGTTCTGAAGACAAGAAGCCTGAGGTGATTCCATTGAAGGATCTTCCTGAAGTGGAGGTGCAAAATCCAGAGGTTGAAGACCATGAAGACACAGCTCCAGAAGGAAACCAGAGGACTCCTGCCACACCAGTCAGGAGGTCTAGCAGGACAATCAGACCACCACAGAGATACTCCCCAACTCTGCATTATATCTTGTTGACCGACAGAGGTAAGCCAGAGAGCTATGATGAAGCCATGGAGGCTGGAGATTCGGTCAAGTGGGAGTTAGCCATGAGGGACGAGTTGGATCGGACATGGCAACTGGCAAAGTTACCACAGGGTAAAAAGTCCTTGCACAACAAAAGGGTATACCGGGTAAAAGATAAAAGTGCTGGCAGCAAACGGTATAAGGCAAGGTGGGTGGTAAAAGGATCCAGAGATATGCTCGCCAAGATGGATCCGATTGAGAAACTGAAGTTATGCGCAACTTCAGTTGGACTTCTCCATGAGGCGTGAGAAGTTGTTGCCGCTGCAGTTGGAGACATGGTGATTGATTAGTCTCCAAGTGGGAGATTGTTGCAATATGGAGCCAAATCAACCTAGCAAAGGAGAAAGAAAAAAAAACGTGCTGCGCTAGGGGGGCAGAGACACAGCGTCGCGGCGCCCAAAAACGAGTGCCGTGGCTCCCAAACCAGCGCCGCGGCGCCCAAAACAAGGGCCGCGGCGCTCGTCCGAGAACAAACCAGCGCCGCGGCGCCCAAAATGAGGGCCGCGGCGCCCAAAATGAGGGCCGCGGCGCCCAAAATGAGGGCCGCGGAACCCGGAGTCTGGTTTGTTGCGAAACTTTGAGTTAGAGTCGAACTCAAACGCCCCAAAAAGGGGAAACTACTAGGGTTTCCCATTAGTTGCTATTTTTCTCCTCCTTTGGTTATAAATAGACATAAGGTGGCTATGGTTGTGTGTGTGAAAATTGTGAGTGGCATAATTTTGTGAGAGGCAAAATTCTTGAGAGCTCCATCCTTGAGAGAGAAAAATTCCCACAGGGTGTTAGATAGAAGAGAGTTTTGGTAAGCACAATTTGTGAGTATGTGAGAAACTGCTCTTGTAATCTGTAATCTTCTTCATCATAGTGGAATCTGCAAGCGGCAGAAACAGGACGTAGTCTCAAATTTGGACGAACCTGTATAAAAATTTGGTGTCTCTTTTTCTTCTTTTCTCTTATTTATTTTCTGCAATTGTTCGTTCTTGCGATCCTTGGAATTAGGAGTCGCTTAATTCCCCAACAATCAATCACCTACTCATTTTTTCCGGACTTCAAATGAACCAGAAGCCGAAAGTCAAGATGTTGACAGTCAGGAAAAACTTCTTGTTCAAGAACTCCATGAGAAGAATGAGGAAAATCAAGCTGTTGACCATCCAAACGAACTTGTTGTTGAAGAAGTCGAGGTGAAGGCCAAGGAACGATTATATGTGACCATCCGAACAAAGTTATTGGGAAAGAAGCTGAGGAGAAGATTGGGGAAACACAAGATGTTGACCGTCATAAGGAAGTTGTCGGTTAAGAAGTCGAGCAGAAGGTTGAGGAATGACAAGATGTTCACATTCTAGAAGTAGTTCTTAGGAAAAAGACTGAGGAAAAGATTGCGAAAAGAGAAGACGTCGACCGTCATGAGGAAGTTCTTTTTTAACAAGTCGGGGAGAAGATTGAGGCTGATGCTAATAACGATTCTGTATGCTCTTTGGTAATTTTCTTCAGCCTTTGTATTTTTACTTTCTATGTAATTGTATTTCTGTACTTTGTACTTAAGTTATTTATTTTTGCAGGATGATGGTGAGGAGCATGATTTTACGCCTACAAATCAGAGAGTCGTCATTTATGATGAAGTTCTTGTTGTGTCTCAGCAAGCATCTCAAAGATGTGTTGGGAGTCTTGAGTTTGTCTAATTTTTGTCCATTTTTTTTAGAAAATTGAAGCTGGACCTTTTACTCAGGATGTAGCTAGGTTTGACGACTGGTATTATAGAGGTTATAAGCCTAGGAACAAGTAAGATAATGAAATCCTTGTTTTGTTTTGTTTTTTTTTTTTTTTTGTCAATATAATTTTCTTGTTTTAATTTTCATTTTCTTTATTGCAGGGAAAAACAAATGAAATATTGGTTCTACGAATTGGTTACTCCTGGTGCGTGACTTTCTAATTCGGTGTATGTTCTTCTCTTTCTCTATTCTGTATGCTTTTTTTTGTGATTGATATTTAAATCTGATAATATCAGAGCAACAATTTTGAAAAAAAATGTTTGAAAGTATTGCAGTTAAAATTTCAATAAAAAGTGTTTTGGAATCTAATTTAGAACCTGCTAGATTCCATATTTAGTTTTTGGAATCTTACATGTTATTTTTTGAAACCTGGCAGGTTATGTTAATATATTTTATATCCTTTCAGTTTTTTATATGATTCTTGTTTATTACTTGTTTTTTATTAAAGAAATTATTATCTCATTGTTATGTTTTACTTCTCGTAGCATATGGATGCCGTTAGCTATTATTTAAGTAAGAAGATGCAGCTTTATAAAATAAGATGTACTTAAAGTGTATGATCATCGACAACCATTTCAATACGAGGATTAGGGGTTTTTGGAGTGTTAATAAGAAAGTTAATTAGAAAGAATTTGATTTTTCAGTGCAATCTGCGTTACAAGACTACGTGTTGGGGGCCTACATGTTCTGTAGTGTACCATTTATTAAAGTGGATGAGTTGTTCATCCTGGTGTTTGTGCGGCAGGCAGATCATTGGGTTTTGGCAGTTGTGGAGCTTCGGTCTCACTCAGTTACTTAGGATTCAAATGATAGTAATAATAGTAGGAAGGGAGTGAAAGCTATAGCAATTCCTTTAGCTACTGTTCATCCACATTTGCTAAACTTGGTCGTTTTTTAAGGCACGTCCCAACAATTATTTTGCAAGTTAATATGATAACCTTGATACTTTTGAGATCAACTTTGGCCGTTGTCCTAAACAACAAAATACGTTAGTTTTTTTCTGTTTTTTTGCTTTGTAAGTGTTCTTTGTTTTGGTATAGAACAATTAGTTGATCATATGTAGGCATTTGATTGATTATAACCTGTCAATTTTAAAGTCTTATTTTCCTTGAAATCTGCCAGCTTTTTTTAGTCTTTTTTTTTTACTCTATCAGGTTCCAAGTTGGAATCTTCCAGTTTCTAAATATCAACTTGTCAGGTTTTAAGTACTCTTTTAGAATTTGTCATGTTCCAAGTTGGAAACTAGTGGGTTTCAAATGCATAACCTGTTGTGTTTTTAGTCATTTATTTCGAAGCTCACGGGTTCTAAGTTAGAACTTACTAGATTTCAAATAAGAATTTGTAAAATTAGAACTGTTACATTTAATATTCAAACAGTAATTTTCATATTAAAAAGTGAACAATTAGGCCAGGTTCAAGTACTACTTTTTGTTTGAACTTTTGATATTACAACTATTACATTTGTTATAGATTGGGCAATATTAGAAACAGTTTTTGTTTGTTGCTTTATGCAGCCAAGACTGTAGCATGCGTGCGCTCAAATTCATTAAGCGCTTGATGGAGGATGAGGTTCTCGATTTGTTGGATGTGAAAGGGATGGAATTATATCGTCGCAAGATGGCGATTGAGCCTTTCAATCATGTTTGGCAAAAGAGTTAGTTTTAGTTACAATTGTGAAGACAATAGGTGCGCAAAACGGATCAGAAAGCCTCATGTTTGTGATGAACAAGAGTTATAGATGCTTCCAATTCGACATGTTAAAGTTTTGTATTTAATCTTTTTAGTTTTTGGCTGTTATTTAATCTTTTTTGTTTTTAGCTATTGGTTATTCTGTTTTGCATAAGTTGTATAATATTGGATTTATAGTTGATATATGCTTTTTTGTTTAAGTTTCATTATGTTGTCGTGATACTTTAGTTCTATTTTTTTGTGTTTGTTTGTTTGCAATTTGCATATGCAAAGGATAACCTGTGGGAATCTAAGTAAGAGATGGAGAAGTTGTATATATAATGGCTGTTGACTTTTTGTAATTAGCAATGTCACAAAAAGCATTTGGTCAGTGTATTTTTTTATTTTATTTCATTTGACCTTAGTTTCTATACTTGTTTTGTCATATGATATTTCTATGTAATTAAATCCAAATTTCTTATTTTATCAATTTAATTTAATTTTTTGTCACTTGTATAAGATTAATGTTTTGTGCTAGATGACTTTTTTTAACTAGAAATGTGGATAAATTGGCAATTACTTTTGGTCGGTGTATTTTTTTTTAAGGAAGTAATTTTTTGAACTGACAATTACTAATAATAATTAGCATTTTTTTTAACCTATCAGATTCTAAGTTAGAATTTATCAAGTTACAAGGTGAAATGCATTAAATATGGATTAATATGGGTTTTTTTTTGGAAAACTGGCTTTTTAATTATTCTATAAGATTTTAAGGATTAATAATTCATATAATTAATAATTTTACATATTATGACTAAAAATGGATATCACAAATATGTATTCAAATTTGTTAGATTACGAGTTTCTTTATGGCTCATTAATCTATTTTTGTTTATTGTTGTTTCTATTTATAACTACCTTTTTTTTAAATAAAATAAAAGTCTGAATTTGTGTGAATTGGAATTTAATAATTTTTTTTTGGTAGCTGTCAGATTTCAAGTTAAAATTGTTAGGTTTTAACTATTTTTTAAAATCTAATAGGTTCCAAGTTGAAGACTAGTGGGTTTCAAATACATTACCTATCAAATCTTAAGTTATATTATTTGGAATCTGCAAAGATCTAATTAGGAACCTAGTAGGTTTCAAATAGACAAGTAACCAAAGCTTAAGTCATGTTATTTCTAATTTGTAAGATTCCAATAAGAAAGCTGGTAGGTTCTATTAGATAAGTAACTAAAGCTTAAGTCATTTTATTCAGAATCTGTAAGGTTCTAATTAAGAACCCGCCGTATTCCAAATAAATAAGTAATCAAATCTTAAGTCTTTTATGTAGAATCTGTAAAGTTCCAATTACGAATCTGATAGATTCCAAACACATTATTTGTGAAATAATAACTACAACATTTAAAATTAAATTCAATCTATGAATTTCAAATGAAATGGTGATTAGTTAGACGAGGTCAGCAAAATAGAAACTAGCAAACAATGCTATAAAATTGAGTACCAATTAAAACAAGTTCTAGTTCAAAGATATGATGAATTTTTAAGTCTTTTTGTTGTGTCCTATCCTGCCACACGTACTATCTTTAGTTTTTATCCTTTTTTCCTCTCCAGCTGATGGAATTCTTTTGGAACTTGGTCTTCCCGATGGAAGTTTTGTCAATGGTGGCAGTAATTTGATTTGCTTCATGTCTTCTGAAATTATCAATGTCGATGGGTCTCCAAGTGGGTAAACCGTAGTTTCATAGGTCTTTTGTAGAGCCTCCTTTGTATAATAGTAGGAACAATATTTGTACATCCCTATGTGCATCTCTTTGCTAGCTGCCAAGGCATGTATGCATGGTAGCTTGTCATGGTCGAATTGACAGCCAGTGCATGTCATTTCCTTCAAGTCACCGTCCATTTTTTGTTATTTGGGTCATAAACATGGAATACGTCGGTGTTTGCTGCCTTGGCCTGCACAAAATTCGTTACTTGCATCAAATAGAAGAGTAGTAAAGTATTATAACCTGCTAAGTTTTATGTCTTTTCTTTGAAACCTGACAGTTTTCAAATTAGAACCTGCCAGATTCTAAATACATACTTGCCAAGTTTTATGTCTTTTTTTTGAAATCTGTCAAATTCCAAGTTAGAATCTACAAGATTCCAAATACATAACCTGCCAGGTTATATTTTTTTTTTTGGAACCTATCAATTTCTAAGTTGGAACTTACAAGATTCTAAATATATAACCTGCCAAATAACAGCTACTTCATTTAAATTTCAAACTGAATTCCACACATACACACATAATTTCATATTTCATTTGAAAATTCAAATTGTGAATTTCATATAAGTATTTAGATATATTAAAAAAGGCAATTTTACCATTAGTGTTTATGAGGTTTGAAAGCGTTCCCACAACACCTACATTTTTGCTGCTAGCTCGGTGCATGTTCCTTATGCCTTTAATCTTCTTTCGGAAAACCAGTCTTGTATAACGGATTGTAACCACTCTAATACTGTAACCACCGGCATGTCTCTAATTGTCTTTGTTTTTCATCAATTTTGCCAAGCTTGATGTCATAACCCCCATATCCTAAAGTCGGAGAGTATGGTCTTGCCCATTTCTTGAGACCTGATTGCTCCAAGTATGGTCAGCTTTACTTACTTACATTATCTATCTGACTTATGTGAAATTCAAATATTTCCTTGTCATATTCCATCTATGCTGTTTAAAGTTGTGTGCTATTATTATAGAAGCTTTGGGGTATTTCATCATTATGTTTTGACTAAGATGGCAGTTGCAATATCCAAGGATCGCTTTTGCATAGTATTGTGTTGCAGTCTTGTGTATACTAAGAGGTCTATTCGATATAATCCATACCTCTCCCTTAAGGTATGATCTGATTAGCATGCTGAAGAAGTAGTCCCATGAGTCGTCATCTTTTCCATCCCCAATCCTAAGTGCCAATGGGAAAACTTGTTGGCGTCTTTCTGCACAAACTGTGATCAACATTCTACCATACTTGCACTTCCGGAACGTCCCATCCATCACAATAACCGGCCTACATTGTTTCCACCCTTGTATTAATGTCCTAATCACAATGAACATGTATAGAACTTATTTTCATCATCGCATACGATGTCTATCATAGATCCTGGATTTGCTTCTCTAACTGTCACGCCTCGAAGTACGAGAGGTGACGTGGCGAAATATTTAGATTAATTAAAAGAGAATTTAATTAAAATTAAGTGTTTAAGAATCCAATTAAGTAAGAAATAAAGAGATTTTCCACCACATTTGATAAACGAATTTGTAAATATTTAGCAAATAATAATAATTGAATAAAAACCGCGAATATGGGTTCCACAACCCACAACTTGTGCACACACATGGAGCTGACAATATCATAAATACAATTACAGTCCAAGTACAAATAAAGTTAAGTCTTACATGCCCTGATTAATAATACAGAATATAAATAAATTCTCCTATTGCTCCTGAGTTCGATCCGAAGAATCTTCTCCAAACCTAAATGGAAGACCACCTAGATGGGGGAAATTTAAAACAATAAAACGTGAGCGAAAGGCTCAGTAGGACTAAGTTTTATAAAAATAGTTTAACGCAAAGGAACATAGCATTATTAGAAGTTATTCCAAGGAAACTTAAATAAATAAATAAATAATTTGAGTAGAACCGTTCTGTCACAGAACAGTCCACTCGTCAAATCAAAACACCAATTTACTTTTACCTAGGCAAACCATGAAATCACCACCGTAGTGGCCCAGCTGGGTTTCAGGACCTGCCCCCAAGGTCGATCGCTACACGACCCGGTCTCTGATATGGCATCATGCCCATGTGTTTATTATCATTATCATTCAAAACCCAATTACCGAGTGTTGTCAATTACATTTATTATGAAATTCATTTCAGTTCACGGTATATTAAAATATAACCGATAAAACCATTTTCAAACAACCGTTGAAAACATTTTTGATAGAAATCCTTTTCAAAGCCAAATCATTTCAAAACCAGGCTACCAAAGAAATAGGATAGAAGTCCTACCTCAGTACTCGTGCCGGTACCCCACACCGTAATCCCGGTCCGCTATACGTTAGCTCCACGGAACCACGAACGATCCTAGATACAAACTAAGTCAATCAATATCTAGTTCGAGACATTCTATGTTACTAAATCATTTCATGATGTCCTAGTGTGCCATTTGTATTATTAAAATCATCCTATAAGGTTGGGGTTTAAATCTGGGTTCAAAACAGTGAAAACGGGTAAAAATCACAAAATTTTCCATGCCTCGGTCGGCCTGCCGGACGCCCTGCTTCGGCCTGCCGAACTGCACAGTTCGGCCTGCCGAAAGCAAAGTTCGGCCTGCCGAACATTTCTCCAGATTCGGCCTGCCGGTCGGAAGAACACCGGCCTGCCGATCATCACTCCGGCCTGCCGAACATGAACTTCGGCCTGCCGAACTGGGAAAACCCAGAAATCCCAGCCACGGGTTTCTCGATCCCCAAAATCCAAATCTTGTTTCTAACCTGTTTTTCTCAAATCCCAGGCATGAAAAACAACTATAATTGATAGAAAAACATTCTAGAACATGTTTGGAATCATTTAAACAACATTTAAACTCGAAATCCTCAAAAATCCGAAAATGAGAAAAAGAGGAGAAAAATGAAAAATCTTGAATTCAATCCGTTTTTCTTCAATCAAGGCTTAGATTCTAGTTGTTCTAAGCTCATTTAACACAAATCTACGGTTTTCTAAGCTAAAACAAACTTAGATTTAAAAAACACACAACATTGAAAATTTTGTAAAAAGTTTAGAAATTTCGAATCTAACCTCGAATCGAAGCTTCAATCCGCGTTCTCGGTTGCCGAATCACGTCCCCGAGCTTCCTCCTTGCTGTTTCGAAGCTTGGATTCGAATGTGGTTTCAAAAATTTGAAAGAGAGATGTAGAGAGAGAGGCTGCCGAGAGAGAGAGAGAGGAGAGAGAGAATGAAACCGGGAGAGTGAGGAGAGAGAGAGGAAGGAAGGAAATAAATAGAAAAAATCGGCGGGCGGTTTTACTGTACGAAAACCATGTGCCGCCCACGGTTTTGCAAAACGGAGTATTTTTAACATTTTACAAATTGTTGTGTTTTAAAACTCAAAGCATTATTTTAAAACAATAAGAAATCTTTTGAACACATCAATTTAACAAAACAACCAAAAATTCAAAAATCCAACCAAATAGTCTAATAAATGTTAAAACGTTAATTATGGCACACTAATTCATCATTTATAGTACATTAACATTAAATAAATTTCGGGACGTTACAGCTCTCCACCCCTAAAAGAAATTTCGTCCTCGAAATTTACAACTCATCTCAAAAACAAAACAAATGCGGATACAATTCCCGCATACTCGACTCTAATTCCCAAGTGGCTTCATCAACCCCGTGATGCTGCCACACGACCTTTACCAACGGTATCTCACGACGACGCAAGCTAATCACTTTCCGGTCGATGATCTGAATCGGCACTTCTTCGTACGTCGTATCCTCCTGAACCTGCACATCGCGAAACGATACTATCTTACCCTGCTCAGGTGGACATTTCCTAAGCATCGACACATGAAACACATCGTGCACATAAGAAAGTTTGGGCAGAAGATCAAGCCGATAAGCGACCACACCAACACGCTGAGTGATCTCGAACGGCCCAATATACCTCGGCGCGAGCTTCCCACTCACTCCGAACCGCATAGTTCCCTTACGAGGTGACACCCTCAAGAGAACAAAATCTCCAACCGCGAACTCTAAGGGTCTACGTATCCTATCTGCGTAGCTCTTCTGCCGACTCTGAGCTGCTCTCAACCGATCCCGAATCACCGCGACTTTCTCGTTGCTGTCACGAATCTCTTCTGGCCCAAGAATAACTCTATCTTCTGGCTCGGCCCAACACACAGGTGACCGACACGGTCGCCCATACAATGCCTCAAATGGTGCCATACCGATACTCGCCTGATAACTGTTGTTGTACGCGAACTCCGCCAAATGCAAACATTGCTTCCAATTCCCGCCGAAGTCCAACGCACAAGCACGCAACATATCTTCGAGAACCTGAATAACCCGCTCAGACTGCCCATCAGTCTGAGGATGAAATGCCGTACTGAAGTTCAAATCCGTACCCAAAGCCTCCTGAAAACTCCTCCAGTACTTAGCATTAAACTTGGTGTCTCGATCAGAGGTGATGGATAAAGGAACTCCATGCAACCTTACAATGTTCTGCATATACAACTCCCCGAGAATCTTCCTCGAACACGTCGACCTAAACGGAATGAAATGCACCGATTTCGTCAACCTGTCGACCACAACCCAAACTGCATCGTGCCGCTGCTCCGTCCTCGGCAAACCTGTGAGGAAATCCATCGTCACATGCTCCCATTTCCACCCTGGAATAGGAAGCGACTGAAGCAGACCTATAGACTTCTGATGCTCGGCTTTCACCTAAAGACACGTCGAACACTTGGCCACGTACTCGCGAACATCTTTCTTCATGCCTCTCCACCAATATTGTCTCTTCAAATCACGATACATCTTGGTGCTTCCCGGATGAAAAGCGAACTGAGACCTATGAGCTTCATCTAGAACGGATTTCGTCACCTCGACGATAACTGGAACTACAAGACGCTCCCGGAAGTACAACGATCCATCTGCATGCACGCTCCATTCCTCGAACTGCTCCCCGTTCTGAATCCGCGACCAAATCCCCTGCAAATGTCGATCCTGCCACTGACCTTGCTTCACCATCTGAACAAGAGCTGGAGTCGCTTCCACATGATATAACGAAACTCGATCACCATCTTCATGATACAGTAGCTGATACTCACTCACTGTCGCATCCCTGCTCCAGTCCTCAAAAATCAAACAAGCGAGAATCCCTAAAGACTTCCTGCTAAGCGCGTCTGCTACCACATTAGCTTTCCCGGGATGATACTGCAACGCGAAATCATAATCCTCCATGTACTCCACCCATCTGCGCTGCCTCAGATTGAGATCCCTCTGAGTGAACAAATATCTCAAACTCTTATGATCGGAGAAGACCTAAAACGACGCTCCATACAAGTAACACCTCCAAATCTTCAGCGCGTAAATCACCGCCGCGAGCTCCAAATCATGAGTAGGATAATTCCGCTCGTGAGGTCGTAGCTGTCTCGATCCGTACGCAACCACACATCCATGCTGCATCAACACGCATCCAAGTCCGCGCCCTAAAGCATCAGCATAAACCTCATACGGCTCGTCACTGCTAGGAATAACTAATACTGGAGCTGAAGTCAACCGGTTCTTCAATTCCTGAAAAGCAGACTCACAGTCTTCATCCCACTCAAACCTGACATTTTTCTTGATCAATCTCGTCAACGGAGCTGCAATCTTCGAAAAGTCCTTTACAAATTTCCTATAATATCCAGTAAGACCTAAGAAGCTGCGAATCTCCGCTACATTCCTTGGTCGTTCCCACTCCAATATAGCTTCAATCTTGGACGGATCCACTGAAATACCATGCTCCGAGATGACATGACCCAGAAACTTGACCTCGGTCAACCAGAACTCACATTTTTCCCTCTTAGCATACAACTGGTGCTCCCACAGAGTCTGAAGCACGATCCGAAGATGCTGCTCATGCTCCTCCCAAGTCTTAGAATACACAAGAATATCATCGATGAACACGATCACAAACTGATCCAGATTCGGCCTAAATACCCTGTTCATCAGATCCATAAAAGCTGCTGGAGCATTCGTCAACCCAAAAGACATGACCAGAAACTCGAAGTGCCCATACCGAGTCCTAAAAGCTGTCTTGGGAATATCCTCTTCCTTGATCCTGAGCTGATGATAACCTGAACGCAAGTCAATCTTCGAGAAGTATCGTGAACCTCCCAACTGATCAAATAGCTCATCAATCCTAGGCAAGGGATACTTGTTCTTCACCGTAACACGATTCAGCTGCCGATAATCCACACATAACCTGAGAGTCCCATCGTGCTTCTTAGCGAACAAAACAGGTGCTCCCCACGGAGATGTGCTATTTCGAATATATCCTTTATCAGCAAGCTCCTGAAGTTGCTTCCTCAATTCCTTCATTTCTGTCGGCGCCATCCGATAAGGTGCCATAGAAATCGGTGATGTCCCTGGAAACAACTCAATACCAAACTCAATCTCCCGATGCGGTGGTAACCCTGATAACTCGTCGGGGAAGACATCCTCAAACTCACCAACCACCGGAATCACTGCACTACCTTTCGAAACATAGGGCTCGCAATCTAGATTGGCAAGAAAAGTAAAACAATCTAGATTCCTTCGCCCTCCTAAACACGACTTCATGAGACGCTCACTCATTAGCCAATCACCACCACCCTGGTAAGTGATTACCGTCCCCCTATCAGACACTAGGGTCACCTTTCTAAGTTGGCAGTCCACAACTGCACTATACCTGGACAACCAGTCCATCCCTAAGATCACATCATAGGAGCTCATGGGGAGTACAATCAAATCACTTTTCAAAATCTCATCCCCAATCTTTATTTTACAAGATTTACACATACAATTTACACACACCCGCCCCAAGGGAGAAGTTACAACTAGGGGTTCATTAAACTCTTCTACTTCTAATCCCAAGGCATGTACAAAAGAACTCGAAATGAGAGAATGAGAGGCACCGGTATCAAATAAAACACGAGCTAAAGATCTGGAAACCAAAATCATACCATCGACAACCGCGTTACCAGTCTGAGAATCTGACCCTCCAGATGCCATTGCATGAACCTGTACTGGCGCCTTTCCTTTTCCTCTACCGACATTACTGGGTCCTGCATTACTCGGCCGATGCTGCTGAGATGGAGACGACTGCACACTACCTGTACTCGGCGCTCTATACTGAGGAACACTGCGGCTGCTGCCCCCGTGCCAGATATGAGAATTGCTGAGGAGAAAATTGCGGATACTGCACCTGCGGGTACTGCGGAGGTGGAGGTAGGGTCTGAGGCTGAGGCTGAGATGAACGACTGGCATCCTCCCCGGTCTGAGATCCAAGACGAGCACTCCTGATCGGGCAATTCCTCTTGATGTGTCCGGGCTGCTGACAGAAATGACAATGAAAGCTGTAGGGATTGCTGCGCCCGCTGCCAGACGAACTGCTGCTACAGCTGGTCGCGCCACTTTGCTTGCCTTTCCCCGGAGCTGGACGATTACTGGTGCTCTTCCTGCCACTCCTCTGTGGTCCTCCTGAAGCCTTGGCTCGGTCCTCACAATACTGCACATAATCATTCTCCACGGATATCACCGACGACACAAGCTCTCCGAAACCCCTAAGCCGTAGAGCAACCAACTGCCGCCGAATATGAGCCTTGAGTCCTTCCTGGAACTTGATGCATTTCTCGCGCTCCGATGCCACAGCTGATGGAGCAAACCTAGCCAACTCGTTAAACTTCGCCTCATACTCTCGAACTGATAGATCACCCTGCTGTAATCTATAAAACTCAGCTGCTTTCTGGTCTCTATATCCCTGCAGAAAATACCGATCATAGAACAGCTCCTCGAACTTGTCCCAACTGATATCGCCACCGCGCTCCAGACGCTTAGTTTGTTTCCACCAGGTGTTGGCGCCACCCTCGAGCTTATACGCCGCAAACTCCACACGATACTCCTCAGGCACACCAAGA
The DNA here is from genome assembly GCA_025403435.1 of Artocarpus heterophyllus. Lineage (NCBI taxonomy): Eukaryota > Viridiplantae > Streptophyta > Magnoliopsida > Rosales > Moraceae > Artocarpus > Artocarpus heterophyllus. The sequence continues at coordinate 23,047,898 of CM046337.1, forward strand.
GTATCTAGATGCTTCAAGATCGAATCCAACCAATACTCTGCTGACTGCGGATCCCCATTGCCATCAAAAGTCGAAATAGACGCCCGCCGAAATTCCTTAAAGAAAGCATGCCGACTACCAACACTGGAGTCTTCTGGTCTAGTCCTGGCTGCCATCTGTCGGAAAGCCGCAAACATAGACCTCATCATGCTCTCATCATTTCCGAACTCGGCGTCAGCAGTCGAACGACGTCTAGGTGCCATTCTCTCACTTCTGAAAACAAAATTTGGACTGTCAGAGGTATTTCATTGTCAAACCTATGTGTGCACAACTCCCAAGGTTCATAACCTGGCTCTGATACCATTCTGTCACGCCCCGGAGTACGGGAGGTGACGTGGCGAAATATTTAGATTAATTAAAAGAGAATTTAATTAAAATTAAGTGTTTAAGAATCCAATTAAGTAAGAAATAAAGAGATTTTCCACCACATTTGATAAACGAATTTGTAAATATTTAGCAAATAATAATAATTGAATAAAAACCGCGAATATGGGTTCCACAACCCACAACTTGTGCACACACATAGAGCTGACAATATCATAAATACAATTACAGTCCAAGTACAAATAAAGTTAAGTCTTACATGCCCTGATTAATAATACAGAATATAAATAAATTCTCCTATTGCTCCTGAGTTCGATCCGAAGAATCTTCTCCAAACCTAAATGGAAGACCACCTAGATGGGGGAAATTTAAAACAATAAAACGTGAGCGAAAGGCTCAGTAGGACTAAGTTTTATAAAAATAGTTTAACGCAAAGGAACATAGCATTATTAGAAGTTATTCCAAGGAAACTTAAATAAATAAATAAATAATTTGAGTAGAACCGTTTTGTCACAGAACAGTCCACTCGTCAAATCAAAACACCAATTTAGTTTTACCTAGGCAAACCATGAAATCACCACCGTAGTGGCCTAGCTGGGTTTCGGGACCTGCCCCCAAGGTCGATCGCTACACGACCCGGTCTCTGATATGGCATCATGCCCATGTGTTTATTATCATTATCATTCAAAACCCAATTACCGAGTGTTGTCAATTACATTTATTATGAAATTCATTTTAGTTCACGGTATATTAAAATATAACCGATAAAACCATTTTCAAACAACCGTTGAAAACATTTTTGATAGAAATCCTTTTCAAAGCCAAATCATTTCAAAACCAGGCTACCAAAGAAATAGGATAGAAGTCCTACCTCAGTACTCGTGCCGGTACCCCACACCGTAATCCCGGTCCGCTATACGTTAGCTCCACGGAACCACGAACGATCCTAGATACAAACTAAGTCAATCAATATCTAGTTCGAGACATTCTATGTTACTAAATCATTTCATGATGTCCTAGTGTGCCATTTGTATCATTAAAATCATCCTATAAGGTTGGGGTTTAAATCTGGGTTCAAAACAGTGAAAACGGGTAAAAATCACAAAATTTTCCATGCCTCGGTCGGCCTGCCGGACGCCCTGCTTCGGCCTGCCGAACTGCACAGTTCGGCCTGCCGAAAGCAAAGTTCGGCCTGCCGAACATTTCTCCAGATTCGGCCTGCCGGTCGAAAGAACACCGGCCTGCCGATCATCACTCCGGCCTGCCGAACATGAACTTCGGCCTGCCGAACTGGGAAAACCCAGAAATCCCAGCCACGGGTTTCTCGATCCCCAAAATCCAAATCTTGTTTCTAACCTGTTTTTCTCAAATCCCAGGCATGAAAAACAACTATAATTGATAGAAAAACATTCTAGAACATGTTTGGAATCATTTAAACAACATTTAAACTCGAAATCCTCAAGAATCCGAAAATGAGAAAAAGAGGAGAAAAATGAAAAATCTTGAATTCAATCCGTTTTTCTTCAATCAAGGCTTAGATTCTAGTTGTTCTAAGCTCATTTAACACAAATCCACGGTTTTCTAAGCTAAAACAAACTTAGATTTCAAAAACACACAAAATTGAAAATTTTGTAAAAAGTTTAGAAACTTCGAATCTAACCTCGAATCGAAGCTTCAATCCGCGTTCTCGGTTGCCGAATCACATCCCCGAGCTTCCTCCTTGCTGTTCCGAAGCTTGGATTCGAATGTGGTTTCAAAAATTTGAAAGAGAGATGTAGAGAGAGAGGCTGCCGAGAGAGAGAGAGAGAGGAGAGAGAGAGGAAGGAAGGAAATAAATAGAGAAAATCGGTGGGCGGTTTTACTGTACGAAAACCATGTGCCGCCCACGGTTTTGCAAAACGGAGTATTTTTAACATTTTACAAATTGTTGTGTTTTAAAACTCAAAGCATTATTTTAAAACAATAAGAAATCTTTTGAACACATCAATTTAACAAAACAACCAAAAATTCAAAAATCCAACCAAATAGTCTAATAAATGTTAAAACGTTAATTATGGCACACTAATTCATCATTTATAGTACATTAACATTAAATAAATTTCGGGACGTTACACTAACATATGCAAAAAAGCTGGGATATCTGAGTAGAATTCATCCAGAATGCCTCTAACAATATCTAATGCAATCTCTCTAGCCCTCCAACCCTTTTAGTAACTCACATCAACACCTGTTTTGAATCATTTTAATTTAGTTATTGAAATTAATAAAAGAAATTAACATTATGCAGTGGAATGTAATACTCATGATTAAAGGTGGATTGGTATCTGGAAGGCTACAATTATAGAACCTTCCAGGTTATGTTTCATATCTTTGGAACCTGGCATGTTATTATTTAGAATCTAACAAGTTCCAAAGAAAGACATATCAGTTGAAACTGCCCAGGTTGTTAGCCTGAAAGACTCCCAAACAAGTAGGGGTTTCCACCTTGAAATCTAATAGGTTTCAAGTTGAAACTTGGCGAGTTCCCAAAAATGTATTGTTTGCCAATCCTAGAATCTGATAGGTTTTAACTTAGAATCTAACGGGCTTCAAAAACATACAAGCCACAAAATAAGAAGATTCCGTCACGGAACTTGCTTTTTAACCATATCACAAGCAGACTAGATTCGTGTGTAAGTGATGGAACCTATTATATTTCCTCATATTAAAAATAAGGAAGGAAGGAAGCATTTATCGTATTCATCCTTCATGTTACGTCTGATGTTATTTGGTGTGTATGTAGTTATTCCTAGATTTTAGTACTTTTTCTCGATGCAGCCAGTTATAACTTGGCTGCTATCTTGTTTGTGGTCTAATTGTAGGAGATCTAGAGAGCAAGTGTGTATGTTATTGTAAACGGTCACTTGTAACATTTCGGTCTCGCTATATTTTGAAGCACGAATCCATATTTGCAATTGTCATTTGCGCAGCCCATTGTTATTCTTGATTTTTTTGACTTGTAGACTTTTTATTGGTATGTTTCCTTTAATACAGTCGATGCGATGCGTCTCTTCAAAACCTTCCTGTTCTTAAAGAGTTGGTTGACTAAAAGTTGTCACACTCTGTTTCGTATATTACCGGAACAATTGCTATTGTTTCTTCCATAATCTGCTTCTATCATTTCCGTCATCCTTTTAGGGGTAAGCTTCCTATAAACTTCTACAATTGTAGATTGTTCACCATCATATTGGTTAAGTTCAAGCCGCAAGTAAATGGGTCTACAAGTAATAAAGTGTATCCAAGTACGATGTCGATCCTACGAGGATTGTATTTAATTTTTGTTAAGTACTAAAACGAATTGGCTCTAAAATTATTTAGATAACTGAATAAAGAAACGAATAAAAAGAAACCAATAAAACTTATGGAAACCATGAGGAATATAGACCTAAATTCTTCGTGTCAATTAGTGTCAAAGGTAGAACAAAATAAAACCATTCTTGACAAAGATACCTTAACACCAAGTTAGCACTTAGAAGAACCTATTAAGCTAATTGAGCAGCCTCTTGAATAGTTTGAAAAAGATTCTTAAGGTGAGGAAGAAACAGTTGACCTAACCATCGAAGAGGAACATTTGGAACTCGCCTATTTTGAGGAATAAATGTTAGGAGAGAAATGTGGGGAAGAGAAAGAAGACTTAGCTATTGAAGTGAAACAATCATAACATTTAGTCCTAGGTTCTCAACCGTAGTTGCCACAAGAGTTCATCAAAGTCCATTTTTACTAAGATCCTATGTGGTCATCACCTCCTCCACCACCTCTAGTATTGTTTTTACTATATCCTATGTGTCCTTTGACTCTTACTATGGGAGGAAGCCGCTCTTTGACGACTGTCAACTAGAAGTAAAGTTAGTAGAAAGATTTGCTTAATTTAGAACACCAAACTATGGAAAAGCACTTTCAAAGTAATATCTTTATCTTCCCTTATTTGTAATATATTTTGTAATATATTTTTATATATTGCTATGTGCTATTTTGATTTTCCTTTAAAAATATAAAAAATGCAGAAATTTATTTTAAAAATTTAAAATAAAAGCTATAAATTAAATTTGTTAAGAATGGCTGAGTTATGCAGTTAAAATGTTTTCAAATTTCTCTTATGATGCATTCTAATGGGTTTGATTTTGTAAATGCAATTTATTTGGATTTTCAAATAAATTTTCAATTAAAAAATGTTTGTGTTTTTATTTCACATTTTAATATTCTTTAAAAATCTTTGAAATTAAAATATTTAATCCTTAATTTAAAATGGTTGAGATTAGTAAGTATTTTAAGAAGGATATAGTTGTTGTGATTAGTAAGTATTTTGCATTTACAGCCTCTTAAAACGTGTTTTTAATAATTTAAAAAGTGATTTTAATTTTCAAAACAAAAAAATAAAGTTTTGGAAATCTAAATTTAAAAGACCCAATTTGTGATATACTATTGTGTGTTTTGTTAGTTTTTATTGTTTGTTTGTTAAATTTGCTACAAATCATCGCTATAGCTATGTTGATTTAGGTAATATTTTTGCTGCTCTCATTAGTCTTTTTATACATTTGGGACAATGTACAATTTAGGTTAGGGGGAGAGGGTTGTGTTTCACTACTGTGCAAAATTATGCAAATTTTTCCTATACTACTATGTAGAATTGTGCAAATTTTTTCGATTTTTGCTCACTTTTTTAGCTTTTGCTCAAGAATTTTTGTGTTTTGTGAAAATTTTTCGTTTTGTGTGATAAAATTAAAAAAATCTAAAAAAAATATGTTTTGTAAATATTGGCTTCTTAATAATTAATGTGTTATTATTTTGTTTTGATTTTTGACTTTCATCTTAGTGTAGTATCATATTTTTTATTCTTTGAATTATTTAACTTTTTGGAATCACACACGCACTGTAATGCTTAATTGTGATAGTAAATCAAAACTATGAATATTTGAGTTTTGTTATTTTGTAAAGATGAACAATTAAGGGTAGTACCATAATCAAAATTAATTAATTAATTAAAAAAGAAAAAGAGGAACAAAAAGAAGTGTAAATAAATAAAGTGTGTAATTATGCACATTAATGAATAAAGTTGGATAAGTTTGGTTTCGTAGCCTCTTAAGTAAATTCTAAAGGGCGTTTCAACACCTAATACCTTAAGCGAACTGGTTTGGGAGTCACTAACCCAAAACTCGCTAAATGGATTATGGAGAAAGCTTAAGGGTACTAGCATTGCACTATCCACAGTTGTAAAGTTTGTTTAATTTTTGTGTATATTTAAGTTTTTGCTCTTTAACTGTTCTAATTAATAATTTGAAGTGTTACTGCTTGCACGAGTGATTTGAATCAAAATATCATAATTTTATTTTTAGCTTTGGATGAAACTTCACATTTATTCATTTTTTCTTTTTGCACTAAGTCTGGCTTGCATAAATTTTGTTAAATAACATAAATTGTTCAAATAAAATTTTTGTTTTGTTGATCTCTTTAGTTACTTGAGTCAAAATTTAGTTAAATGGTTCGTATTGTGTAAATATTCTGTAAATTATTTCAAAATTCTATCGCTTTAATTGCTCAAAACTAGCAATAAGCTGTTTGAGGGTGTAATGAGACTGAAAAAGTGTACATTTTTCAATGATAAAATCATTTATTTATACTTTTTTTTCTCATTAAATCCTCTAACAAATAACATTTTTGTGTTAGTTAGTATTTTGGTGTCTTAGTGTGTAAATATGTTTAATATATGTTTTTAATGTATTTTTATATTTAATAATATTTTTAGTAATTTTTGAAGTTGTTTTGATATGTTAAATATGTGTTTAGTTTGTAAATGATCAAAACTGTAAAAATAATATTGTATGATTTTATTTTGAGTCTTAAAGTTTTGCAAATAATTTTTTAGTTTGTAGAATGTGTTATAATATTTTTACTAATTTCAAAAAATATTTTCTGAGTCTTACAAATCACATCTATGTCAAACCAAAAGTAACCAAAAACTTAAAAGTTTGTAATTATTTTTTTATGTTTTAATGTAAAATAAATATTTTTAATAATCATTTTAAATATTTTGTTTATAAAATAATTAATTTTAGTATGTTTGTTAATTTTAGATTTAAAACCTAGAGCAAAAACGAAGCAAAAAGGCACAAAAGGGGAATAAAAAGATCAGAAATTAAAAAAGATTCAAAAATTGAACACAGTGCCACATGGTAAGCTCTGGACCGTCAGATCACGCCGTCGAATTAATCCCAACTATCCACCTCTGCCAGCTGTCATCCACTGTCTCAGCAGCGTCTCGGATTCAATGTAACCATACCCACATGAGCGTGCTTTAGGTGCCATCTATCAGCATACATTGACTGATCCAATGGCCCGGTAACAATGGTTTGCCTTTCTCCATGTTGAATCGATCTGGCCTGTCATCCTAGTCTTTGGTCACCAATACGAAGACCTTTCAAAGTCTGTCCGATGGCGATGATGCACACGATTCTAAAGCCTAATTTGCATACTAACTAGCTGTATCATGTAGAAAAGAAAGAAAGAAATTTTTTTATATAATCAACCCTCAATGTGAATCGGTTGGCGGCAACTGAAGGAAAAAAATAAAATTAATAAATAATAAATAAAATATAATAATAATAATAATAATGAATAGTAAAATTTTCTACCCACCCCCAACAGATGAACTTCCACGCCCATTCTTGGCCTTTTACCTAACTCAGCACTTCAGCAGCACCTTTTTTGGAAGGTGATATTGTTAAGGCACTCTTTCAATCTTATTAAAAATAATAAAATAATATCTAAATTAGTGTAGAATGCTAAGACAAAAAGATGATTTTATATGTATAGTATTTTGATATAAATTTTAATTTTATATATGTTTCGTAATACTTATATTTTTATGAAAAAATTATAGAAATTATGTTTTTAATAATTATTTTTAATGTTGTTATATTGTCCAATTCTTGCATAAATTCAATCATGCTTTTTTTATGAAATTTAATTGTGTTACATAATTTATATTAATAATACTAAAATCATGCCTATTTATTAAGTTGAGTCTTTGCTATATTATAAACATAAACTGGCATAGTAAATGCTTAGTAATACTTAATTTATTGTCCGTAGAGGATGACATAGTACATTCTTAAGACATTATTAAGACTAGGTACGGCTAAAATTAATGCAAAAATTCATTCGATTAAAATATATTAATTTTAATTTGTTATCATCTTTTCTACCTCAAAATTATGTTAATTGTAATTATAGTAACAACAGATATAATTTTCATAATTAGTGCACCAATTCATTAGAGGGAGATAATTATTTTGCTACTTTTCATAGGAAAAGTTTTTCTACATTACAACTTGTTATATTGTCATTTTGGGTTGACTTATAAAAATTAGTAAAAGTCTTTGCAATTAATGACAAAAGATATAATAAATCAAATGCTTTAGATAATTATTATTGAAAGTTAACATTCTATATTAGTTATGAAACATACAAGAGATTCTCAAAACTTCATTGTTTTAATTTTATGTTTTAAAATCTTATTTAAAATGGTTAAAAATATTTTTTAAAAATTTTGATAAAATGACCTTTGTCTTTTCAAACATTAAATTGTCAATCCTTTAAAAACCTACCCCTAGGGATACGACAACCTTTTCATACTACAAACGTCTGCATTTAAAGAAATATTTTGGGCGATGCAACCAATAATCAACTGAGAAATCAATTTATGAACAACATTTTGCTTGTGTTTATTGAGAGATACATTTACAATGGTCTTGATAATATAGTTATTATTTAACATCTTCAAACTATAAAAACTTGTTGGAGACAATTGTAGTACATTCATAGTTGTTGATTTGAATCAAAATTTTGTTGTAGTTATTAACCCCTTAGGAAAAATTCCTTGCTTCATCACTGGTCGGGGACAATTGTAGTACATTCATAGTTGTTAGATTTGAATCAAAATTTTGTTGTAGTTATTAAGCTTTGGGAAAAATTCTTACTTCATCACTGATCATAAGAAACAGAGTCATGAGGAGTCCTCTGTAGCTTAAGATGTTGAGGTAGCATGTCCGTATTTATGATTTTTAAAAAATTAAATGATGCCATTTGGCAAGTCTTTATTCAAAATGTTATATACACTTTCAATTCGCTCTTTAAGCTTGTTGTCATGTTTTTTATTATCATATTTAAGTATTGTATTTGAACTTATAATCCTACTGAGCATTTTCCTCACAGTTTTGCATGTTGTTTTTATTTTAAATCCCCCTACCGCCATTACAAAAAGATCATAGCACGCTACGGAGTAGCACATTGTTAGACAGCTTATGGAGTCCATAAGTTGAGTTATCACTTAGTGCAGTTTGATTATGTTTTTGTCAAGGCATGCAATAATCTACTTATTTTTAGGCACTTTTGATATTTTCTATTAGACTATGGTTTAGATGTCTACTTTCTTTTCTGTCGTTTGATTTTATATGCCCGTGCTGTATAGTTCAATGGAACCTAAACAGTACCTTTGTGGTGTTTTTTTACTGTGAGGTTATTTTAGAAATTTCTCTTTGTTTATGTTTTTAATTATTTCATGAAACTTTGTTAATTTGGTATTTTAAAATGTGATGGCTAAATTTGTTTCCTATTTTTAGTATATTCTTGAATTTTTCTAAAACAATGAAGTGATCTTAATCGTTGTTTAAAATTAATCTCAATTAATTATCCTAACTAAACCACCATGTTACCAACCTCAGTTTCAGGGCATGACAAGACTTGGAATCAAAACCTTAGGTTTTGAAACCTTCGAATTGTGGATACATAATAGGACAGCAAAAAACCACTAACAGTCCATTTTTTTTAGAATTGAGAGAATAACACCTAGGCATCATCCTATTAGCAATAATCCTGTTCACAACAATGGTGTGATGAATACAATATTTGTTGCTTTTAGGCAGATGGCAGCAAGAGTACAGGGGGAGGATCCTATAGCTGATTGCTAACAACATTGTGGAAATGGTGAATCGTAAATGGCCGAGTATTGGTTTAATTCTATGATGAAATACTTGGATACTTTGTGCGTTCCCACTGAACTCTAAGTTCAATTTATAGTGTACAAGCTTGCGTGTCATGATCAGAATACCAAGAACGTGCACTAGGTAGGATTTGAGCAGCTTTTTTTAAACGGTATTTTTCATGGAGCTATAGATATCAGAAAATCATAGTTCTATAGGTTGGAGTAAAGAGAGTGACAGTCAAGGAATACGAGGCAAAATTTATCAAGTTGGCTAGGTTCACTCCATCTATAGTTGGGTCTAAGGATGAAAAATGCATTATGTTCTAGGAAGGACTTAATGGCCCATACGTCATTAACTAGTTGCTTTCAGGATCATGGATTGTAGTGATATGGTGTCATCCACAATGTTAGTACAAAGAGACAATGTGAACTATTATAAGAGCAAAATGAGGACCATTGATGGACTGTAAAGGAACTCCTAAAGGAACAACAACAATCAACAATAGCAGTAGTAGCCTAAGAGACAAAACATGAGTAGCATCAATAGCAGCAGTAGTAACTCTTCTAGTAGCTGTCGAACCAACCCCTATAACTTTTATTGTCACTGCTACAAGCAACCCAGCCATATCAAGAGGAAATGTCCACTCAAAAACCCTCAACAAATAACACAACGGTGAGATGATGGCTATAGACAGCCTCCATCCCAACAGTTTCAACAACCTCAATTCCATCAATTTACTCCATAATAGATGCCCTTCCCAATGTAGAATTTTCGTGCACAGAACTTTCATTAGAACTTTCCAAAGTATTGGCCATAGAGTCCAGGAAGTGTGTAGTGTCCACCGCCACAGTAATTCATGCCAACAAACGTAGGATGTAGTGATGCAAATAAGGGAAAACAAAAGGCTTAGGGTCAAATTCATGCCATAGCTATAGGGAGTTTAGGAGCCTAAGCTAGCAACACCATCATTGATGTATACGAGTCTTGTTTCCTAATCATTAGCTTACGTTTTATTTGATACTAGTGCTATGCATTCTCTCTTTTCTAGTTCTTTTATAAACACCCTTCGTTTAGAGACTGAAGGATTTGATGAACCCATAATTGTAACTTCTCCTTTGGGTAGCATATATGTGAATGCTATTTGTAAATTCTACAAGACTATTATCTAGGGTGAGATCTTGAGAGCTGATCTATTTGTTATCCTTATGAGTATCATGAGAATGAATTGGTTGCCTAGGTAGGATGCAATTATTGACTATCATCATAAGAGGATAATGTTAGTGATTGGTAAGGGAAACTAATCACTTACCAAAGTGGTGCTGACCAAATGATGGTCGATCGGTTCCTAAAACAATGTGTTAGTGGTTAAAGGAACTTAGCTTGTTGCATCCTTCTTTCTACTTCAAAGGTCATGTCTTGTGTAATCTATGAGAACACTACCACTTCCATGGTCGAGAATTCGAGGATGTGTTTTCTGATGAATTTCCATGATTGCCATTGAACCCAAAGATACAATTTTGCAACAAGTTACTCCTTAGATCTCTATCTCACAATATCATATGGCATCGGCAAAGGTGGGAGAGTCGATGAAAAAGTTGGAAGAACTTGCTGACAAGGGTTATGTTAAATATAGCATGTCACCATGGGGTGCATCAGTTCTGTTCATCAAGAGGAACAATGGTTCTCTTAGACTGTGTATTAATTATTGGCAGTTGAATCAAGCTAAAATGGAGAACAAGTATCTCCTATCAAGAATCGTGAAATTGTTTGATCAGTTAAGAAGTTCACGATATTTCTCTAAGATAGATATGCGATTAACATATCATCAACCCAGGATTAAGAAAGAGGAAATTCCTAAGACCGCTTTCAGGACGCGGTATAGACACTTTAAGATTTTGGTGGTGATGTTCAATTTGATGAATGCACCTGCTGCATTCAGGATTTGATAAACTGGACCTTTTGACCTTACTTGGATCAGTTCGTGATTGTCTTTTTTGATGACATATTGGTTTACTCTAAGAATGGGTGGAGCATGAGCAACATCTAAGAATCATTCTATAGACTCTTCGAGAGCACATGTTGTATGCGAAAAAAGAAAAGTGTGAGTTTTAGTTAATTTTACTTAAGTATTTGGGGCATGTTATCTCAAGTCAAGGAATCTCAACGGATCCTTCCAAGATTGAAATAGTGTTGTAGTAGGAGCAACCAAAGAATGTGGCAAAAATTCATAGTTTCTTGGGACTAGCAAGATATTATAGATGGTTTGTGCAAAATTTCTCTAAGATTGTAGCCCCATTGACGCAGTTGACTAAGAAAGAGGTTTGGTTTAAACATGAAAATAAGTGAGAGAATGCATTCCAAGAATTAAAGACCCGATTGACTACTGCTCTAGTTTTGATTATACCTAACAGTGATAAATTGCATGAGGTCTACACTAATGCATTGAGGAATTGGTTCTGTATTGATAGAACATTGACGAGTTGTAGCTTATGGGTCACCATAGTTGAAACCATACAAGTAGAATTATCCCACTCATGACTTGAAACTCTTAGCAGTAATTCATGTGTAATAGATCTGGAGGTTTTATATGTATGAGTGATGTTTCAGGTCTTTTTCGACCATAAGAGTTTAAGGTATCTGTTCACCTCCAAACATCTAAAATTAAAACAACGAAGGTGTATAGAATTCATAGAAGACTATGACTTCATGCTGTAGTACCGCCCAGGTAAGGAAAATATTGTCCCAGATGCACTTAGCTGAAAATCTTTTGGGGATTCTCACTCATCTAGCACTAGAAGATTGGAAAAAAGATGCTACAGTCAGTGAATATGGTCTCTAGTACTATGAAGGCTACAGTCGAGCTATGGTCTATAATTTAGTATCAGCTCCAGCACTTTTACCAAACGTGAAATAAAACTAGTGGCAAGATTAGCAACTTTAGCAGAGATGGACTCAGATCTAGGACAAAGAATAGTTTGATGAGTAGAATGTGCATGCGATAGAAATTTGTACTTTTAAGGGTTGTCTAGCAATATCAAAAGTGGAAGATATAATAAAGCAGTTATTGAGGAACATACAAGTCTTGCGTTTCTATTCATCTTGGCAACGCCAAAATGTATCGTGATCTTAAAAGGAAGTATTTGTAGAGAGATATTAAAAAGGACATTCATAGTTATGTTATAGACTGTGCGACATGTCTCTGAGTGAAAGTTGAGCACCAAAAGCCCACCTGACAACTGCAGTCACTTCCTATTCTAGGGTGGAAATGGGAACGTGTCATGATAGAATTTATCATGGGATTGCCAAGGATGGAGCAGAAGCATGATGCTATCTAGGTTGTAGCAGAAGAGTTGATGAAGTCAATGCTTTTTATTCCATTTTGAGGCTAAGTATTCAAGGAAAGTCCTAAAAGAATTATATCTTGAGCACATAGTCAAGTTCCATTATCCATCATATCTGATATAGACACGTAGTTCAATGCAAAGTATTAGAAGAGTTTTCAAGAAGCTTTAGGTATATAGTTGAACTTCAATATAGCATTTTATCCTAAGATAGATGAAATGAAGTCTCGAGGAGTGCTCCATAGCTTAAGACGTCAAGGTAGGATTTTTATATCCTTTCCTTTCATAGCCATGAATCTAAGTTATTTGGCCTTGAAATGTATTTTTAAAAGCATTAGAGAGTAGATTTATAAGTTAATTATTTTCAAACACTTCCAAAATATGACTTTAGAGGATATTTGATGAATAAAAGTTCAACATCTAAGGATTAGATTTCCCCAATAGAGAAAGTGTTGAAATAGTTTCAAACATTAATCAACATGAGATTCTTCGGTTAGTTGAGTTTTAAACACATAAAGCCTTTAGAATTTAGGTCGTGCAAAGGGTGACCTAAGGGATAAGTCCTTAAAACTTTGTATGGGCCACTTCGATGGTGTTTTTAGGCCTTGCAAATTAGTAAGTACTTATTTATGATTTTCGATAAATCATAGTATGTGATTTGGTAAATCTTTATTTAAAATTTTATATACTCACTTTTGATTTGCTCTTTTAAGCTTGTTGTCATGTTTATTATTATCTTTATTTAAATGTTGTAATTGAGCTTATACTCCTACTAAGCCTTCTGCTCACACATTTGCACTTTGTTTTTATTTTAAATCTCCCCTAAAGGAGGATCATAGTATGTTATTGAGTAGCGCGTTATTAGGCTAACTTATGGAGTACGTGAGTTGAGTTATAACACAGTGCAATTTGATTGTGTTTCTGTCAAAGCATGTAATAATCAATTTATTTTTATGCACTTCTAATATTTTCTATTGGATTGTGGTTTGGTTGTCTAATTCCTTTTCTATCATTTGATTATGTATGCACATACTATATGGTTTGGTGAGACCTGAATGGTAGCTTTACTATGTTTTTTTAATGTGAAGTTATTTCAATAATTTCTATTTGTTTATGGTTTAAATTATTTCATAATAGCTTTGCTAATTCGGTATCTTAAAAATATGATAGCTAAATTTATTTACAATGTTTAATATATTCTTGAATCTTCAAAACAATGAAATGATCTTAATCGGCATTTAAAAATTGATTTCAATCAATTATTCTAACTAAACCGTGTCGCTAACCTTGGTTTTGAAGCATGACATGTGGGAAAGCTCTATGTCACAAATTTACATTGAAGTTAATGTTATGATAAATGTCCTCAAAGCATACAATGTTTGATAAAGCACATATTACAATTTTATTTTTATGTCATAAAAAAAATGCATTTTTTGAGATTCATAAAATAAATCAGTAAGAAATGAATTTTTAAAAAATTCAAAAATGCGAAAGAACGTTTTGAGTTCAATCCATAAATTGAGGTTATAACTATCAAGTTACACCAGTTAGATTTCATTCGAGCATAAAATAATAAATTCATTAATAAAGTGAGTTTATTCCTTATACCTGCATGTATGTATTTTTGAATACTTTATGAATATCATTAGAATTCTATAATTATCTATGTGACTTTAAATATTATACAAAAATGTTATATACAAAAAGATAATATTTAAGATGGTAATTAAAACAGTCGGTAACATATAATTAATTATTTAAGTATTCAATTAAAGTATGGAATCTCTAATTAAGCTTTAATAGTGCATGTCATTTCTACTGAAAAATGGAACAGTTTTATCCAAATCGTTAATATAGTGAGTCATTAAATAAGTACACTGTACATAATGACACCATGTAGGACTGGGACTATGTGATATGAATAGCTGATAATCTTCGTTAAGCATAGCAAGTTCTAATTACATCGACTAATTGTCATATATAAGATGATCTTAATCCTTAGATATTAGCAAACTACTTATTTATGGATTTATGTCTCTTGACTTACTCTTTACAGATTTGAGAATCTAATCCTATGCCTTGTATTTTGGAGGCATAATGAAATAAGTAGTAGAAAATGTTAATATTATAAGATGGAATCCATTATTTCTCTAATGAGAAGCAAATAATTCTCTTGAGCATTGATTCATGGCTTGAATAATAAGAGTGCTCAATTTGTGATTAATTTATGAATTTATTATTCATTAGAGAATCAATGGCTCTCAAGGATAAAGAAGTAATTAGAGATATTAATAGATTTTACCTAACTCCAATTATGAATTATCTATGAAGGATCGACTTATATATAATGGCTATATAAAATAGCGAGCCTAAGAAATGAGTAATTAAATATCTATAATTTTCAAGAGTGCAATTTCAAGTATTTAGTGGAGTTACATTGGAATTAATAAAAGAGTAATATATTAATTAAAGAGTTTAATTAATATATCGGTTTTATTGTAGTTTCAAATTATGGGACCGTTAATCCCTACCATCTTTGTACACTTTTTGGATAAATGAAATTATTGGTTTAAATAATTAATTCAGAATTATAAAATTCTAAATTAAATATCACTCAAAATAAATTAATTATGAATTAAATTAAATTTATTAAATAATTAGATTATTTAATAATAAAATAATTAATTTTAAAAGATATAAAGTGGACAAGTCCCACTGTGTGCGCACACAGTGGGAGGGTCCTACTGTATGTGGCACCTGTCACACAAAGGAAAAGTCCCCTGTGCACACCAAAGCTTGTTTACAAAGTTTCCATATTTGGTATTTTCAATTTTGAATAAATGCGATTTAATTCAAAAATGAAAAGTTCAATGTTGAAATAAATGAGATTGGGTAACAAGCAGATTATCTCTTTCTTTCTCATGAGATTGGTGCCATACATAGATAGGGTATCTATGTGTGGGTGGCGCCTATGACAGTATATGAAAGAGAAATTATTCTCTTTCATTTTAATTATGTATTTGATATTTAATTTAGAATAAAGGAAGCTTCCAAATTACATAGGTCTTCCATTCTTTATAAATAAAGGCTTTCTCTATTCATGAAAGATACAATTGTGAGCCTTAGAGATATTGAGAGCACACTATCAAATTACCCTCACATAGGCGTGCTAGAGAAAGAGAGAGAAGAAATGATCTTTAACTCAAGACCTGTTTTGCCATGCGTTAAGGTTAACGGGCGACCAAAATAAGAAGAGTAATCTTTTAGAAACCACATTTCTCTAATGCCCACCTATTCATCTACCTGATGCTGAGGACTAGATGAAAAAGACTGTGGTTTCATCTATAGAGAATAGTTATGTTATTTGAGTTTCCTGTTCATTTCTCTTTATCTGGGTAAACAAAGTTTTATATATTTATGTTTGCATAAAATTAATATAATCTATAGCTAGTTTCACAAAAATTTTGAAAAATTTTTGTTATATATGTTCCACACTATAACCACGTTTCTACGATTTTGCGAAAATCATTTTCCAATTCCAACGGTTAACAATCACCCGACATAGGAACACTGTCGTGAACGAGATAGTGATGAATATCAATTATCTTGTTTTTTCTTTTCCCTCCTCCTTTTTCTTTCCAATTTTATGCATGCGTAAAAAAATAAAAGAAACAACAAAAACAAAAACAAAAACAAAACTTCTACATGATGTTAGTGATGAGCAAACGAAGGATTTGTTTTTCTCTACTTTGATTCTTTCGGATACGGGTTTTAATTGCTTCTCTAAATAAATGATCACAAAATGGGAAAAGAAACGAGGAAAATAAAAAATGATAAACGAAAACTAAAAACATAGAGCCAAAAAAAAACTAACTAGTGTCATACCAAAGTTGTCACAAGGCTGCACTTATTTTTTCTTTTTTCCTTTTTTTTCTAAATTTTGTTACGATTTAACCTATCTATTCTATTCATCAGTTTTCATCTTTTGAATAAGTCAGTGGCTATTCTATTTCTTTGGGATGATATTTGGACGTTGTTGGCAAGAGGGGTTAACGTCCCAATTGACCTTTTTATTATTATGTATTTAAACTCAACCATAATTAATTTTAACGATTGTATCAGATATTTGACGAGCTCTATGATAAAAGAACTAATTTTTGTTAACAAGTGGAACTTAATTTAACGTATTACCCTACGCAGAGGATTACAATGATTGACCTTCCCAATAAGGTAGCCATGGGGTTTGAAAGGGAGTAGAAAGTCCCCCCTTGGGGGTGTGAGGGTGGAGGCCTTAGCTCAAAATTTTATTAAGAAGAGTTCAACAAAAGCCAGTGTTGCAATAACTAGGTGCCATGGTGGTGAAGAAGTTAGCATCATTCCATCTTTGGCCAAGAGCGTGTGCTGGGGCATCAAGTTAAGGGCACAGATGTGCACATCAAGGGCCAAACATCTGGAGCAAAGCAAATTCATGCTACAGTGCTAGCTCGAGAACGCACCCATGCAGAGTCGTGTTTGGTTGCATGAGGGTCCTTTTTCGAGGTTTTTGGTCTCCTCCTTCTTGCAAATCTATGAATAAGATATGATAGGACTTATTTGTATAACTCATAAAATATAGAGAGAAAACAATCTAGAGAGAGAGGATGTGCAATTTTTGTCCTGTAAACTTCATCATTATCATAGTGAACTATTTTGTAGCTGTTAAAAATGGACGTAACTCATTAAAGGTGAACCACTATAAATTTTATGTATGTTCTTGTTAATTTCTCGTTTTGCATTTTTTATTCTTGTGGAATTAGGATGTCTAATTCTAAACAATTTTAACGATCGTGCTAGATATTCGACAATCATGATGAAAATTGTGCAAAGTTTGCGATAAAATTAACAAATTTTATGAAAAAGTGGGGAAGTTTAAAAGAGTAACACTTTTTACATTGAAAATGTCAAAAACTGACTACTTTTTTTTTTCAAACTTTCACAATTTAACTTGTAAATGTCCACTATGAATAAATTATTTCAATTTTATTTTTTTTATTTTTTTTACAAATAAAGTTATAAATTTGCCTCTTGCAAAACTAACCGCTGAGTTAAATGACATGATCATGTTAGTAAGGTTTATGCCTTGTATGTGAACTTTATAAATTATCATAAACTTGCAACAATTAGTGAAACTAGCAAAAAACGAATGAATAATTTATGACCTACCCGAAAAACAACCAAATTTTATTAAAAAATTAGGAAAAACTTGAAATATTAAAATATTATAAACGTTCAATTTCGTCTTTTACATTTTACATGTTTATCTTCCTTTTCTTTTCTTTTCTTTATTTTTTTAATACAAAATTACAAATGTTTATAAAAGGTTATAAACTATACATGGTAAATTCTGCAATTAAATTTGTTTAAGAGCCAATGACTGTTCTTGAAAGTCGATCGGGTCATGAAAGTTAGTTGATTACATTGAGTCGACTTATAACGAGAACAAAATATGAAATGCGATAAAAATAAATAAATACATAAATTTATAATCTTTGGAATAAAAACTATGCCCACTGTAGGGTCTTGGAGTTTCATTAGAGTAATAGAGAGAGAAAGGGATTTAGAAAGAGAAAGTAAAGAGAATAGATGTCTAGAGGACAAAGTGTGTAACTTGTTGGATCAATACCATATTTATAAGGGTGAATTAAGCGTCCTGGTTGCCCGAATTTGGAGATGATCTTATTTGAATAAGGAAAGGATAATTCCTTATTTGCTTCCAGTTAACTTTCTTATTTGCTTGTGTTTTTAAGGTTGATTCTTCTTCAAGATTGACATGATTTTTGTCTTAATTTATGATTTAGTTGATTTGGTCTTTGAAGAATCCAAGAATAATCTTTTTCTAATTTAGTCCATGTGAGCTTTGTTGATCTTCAGTCAATTATCAACTTCAGTTAGCTCATTATCTTTGGCTAATGCTTGGCGACCATCTAACACATTAATGGAGATGACTAAGGTGTTATTTTTATCCTTAACATAAATGTTTATCTTTTTGCTCGTTTATCAATTTCACTCTTATTTACTTGTTATTTTCCCCCTTCTTAATAACATGTATCTTCATTTTCCTACACGATCATTGGGTTTTAGCAAGACCAAAAAAACAAAAAGCAAAAAAAAAAAATTCTTCCTGGAATCCAAAAAAGATAAATAAAACCTGAAATTGCCACACTAGAATGTGAACTTTGCAAAGGATCTTGATAAACTGACAAAAGTAGGCACGGGTGACAGAGGACTAACCAACAATATGTTGGGTTTAGGTGCCCTAAAAACTATAACATTGTACATAGTGTTAATAAATAAATAAAGTGACATGTATAATTAGTTTGGTTGCTTATATGTATTATGAATACATTTATAAACATCAAGAAAATTCATGATTATTTATGTGACTATAAATTTAGCATATATGTGTTATATGCTTACGGATAAAATTTATAGATAATAATCTAAATAGTCCATAATAATTAATTAAAGTTTAGGATCTTTAATTAAATATTACAAGTATAGTCCAATCTCATTTAGAATGAAATAGTCTTATCTGGGCTATTAATGTAGAGACATTGGATTGGAGATATTTTATATAATGAGATTATATAGGACTAGACCAGATAAATTATGAATATCTAATAATCATCCGTTATAAATAGAGTATTCAAATTTATCACTATAATGATCATATATTTGACAGTCTTAATCCTGAGTATTTATTAGACTCAAATTTATGACATTATGTTTTTTGACTTGCATGGTAAGATTTGTTTAAATATAGATTATAACTTAGCATCTTAGAAACATAATGTAATAAATGACTGGGAATAATATTATACAGATATGGAATCCATTCCTTCTTTATGGAAGTTAGAAAAATAGTTCTCTTGAGTGATAATTCGAGGTTTGAACAGTAAAGTGCTCGTTCATAATAAAATTATGAATTAATTGTTCATTAGAAAATTATTAAAACTCAAGGATAAAGATATAATAAGAGAGGTAAATGGAAATTGAACCTAACTCTTATTATGAACTATTTATGGAGGACTGAATTATATGTAATAATTATATCAATGGACTACTCGCTAATTTTCTTTGAGTAATTTTACTATAATCTCAAGAGTTTAGTTTCAGGTTTTTAGTAGAGTAACACTGAAACTAATAAATTTGACACATTAATTAAAGAATTTGATTAACTGTCAAATTTATTGGAGCTTGGGTTATAGGTCCGTAGGTCCCCAATGTCACCTCTATAACACTATATTGGATTTAATGTATAGAATGAATTATACATATTTAATTTAGAATTATTGAATTCCAAATTAATTACTTCACACTTGAATTATTAATGTGACGAAGAAAAATGCTTTAATTATTAATGTGACGTAGAAAAATGTTCTCTATGACACATAATGTGATAAATATTGTCACAATTTAACTGAGAATTAGTTAATTAATTAATTGATTATATTTAACTAATTAGATTAGTTAAATATAGTTTTTAAATTAATTAATTAATAATATTTGAATAATAAGATTATTTGAATATAATTTTAATTTTGTGTATAATACATGTGTGGTGGGACCATTTTTTGTCTTTTTCTATTTGGACACAAAATTAAATGATTAATTGATTAATTTGAAAAATCTAATTTTAAATAAATATGATTTATTTTTTGATTTTAGATATATATATATATATTTTGAACCAAATCTTATATATATATATAACATTTTATTATATATTAGTGTATATATATATATATTACTTTTTGAATTCATTTACATAAACATTTATATATTATATATATATATATTAAAAATGATTCTGTTTAAAAAACGTAAGTTTGTGTTTACGAAAACAATTATATATATATATATATATTATATATCTAAATAAAAGTTTAAAGAATTTGTTTAGTAATTCGTTTTTAGAATAACAAAAGGATGAGGAATGTAGATTATATCCCTACCCCATATATCTGATATGGTGGTTATTTCAAATTTGAATTTAATTGAAAAATAACTCATTGCTTAGATATAAAAAGGTAGATATTACAGTTGTCTCAAATAGATCTATCATTTATGTAACTTTTGCAGAATACTCAGAGAGAAAAACTAAGAGTTCTTCTCTGAAAAAAGTCTGCTATCTCATGTGTTGAGTACATAACAAATTTAAAAAAGTGTGAAGCTAATTTATTCTTGCAGTTTGATGTTCACTCGTCTTTCCATTGGTGTGGAGGCTTGGCTTGAAAGATCGTGGTGTCAAAGAGAAAAGCTAGGACGCCCTGATAGTCTTCAAAAGGTTAGTAAAAATTCCCAAAGCTTTCTATTATTAATTAAAATTATATAGCTATTCCTATGAACAAATTTTTTTTAAATTTTTTGTTTATCAATGATCTGTTCCTTCCGCTGCCTTTTAATATTTTGTTCCGACAAATGGCATCAGAGCGGGTTATAACATATATAATTTTAATTAACATGATTTTATTTTGATAATATCATATTTTTTATGCATGTTTGTGGGCACTTTGCATCTTTGTGATTTTTATTCATGTGATGAATGGTTATTTAATAAATGGATTTTTTGTCGTTAATTATATGGTTCTTTTGGATTAGTAATTTTATTTTTAATTTGATTATATCAAATTTGTATAAGCTTATAAGAGAGCATAGGCTTTTTGTAATTTATCATTATTATTTCTTTTCCATTTTTTTCTCTTTCCTTCTTTCCATCACATGCTCACTGTTTCCATCCCAAGAGTGCCTTCATTAATGAGCATTTAATGCACTTATGTGCATCATGAAGTCCACGTACAACAATTTAAAAAAAAAGGAGGAAGGCTTTATTACACTTGACGTCTCGTCCAATAGAAAGTGCACTGCATTTTACAATTGCAATATCTCAGTGTGAAAAAGGAAGTGCACGAATAGCAGTAAATTTATTTTTCTCTCTTCATTAATCGCATGGGATAAACAAGCCTGCACAAGAGTTGTTGCACGTGGAGTGGTGAAGAAGACGAAATAGACTTGGTCATTTTTTTCTTGTAACCAAATGGATTGCTAGCCTAGTTAAGAACTTGGGCCCATCAAAGTTTAAAACGTAAACCAGCATTGTTTCATGCAATATACCTGTTAGACATGTATGCCCTATGGAGTAAAAATGTAATACGTTTTAGGAGATATTTTTATCAATAAAGAATTTATTCATTTATATATATACCAAATCTTGTCCTCTTTACGTTCATATTTGTTGAATGTATGATAAGCAAACAGTAGTCTGAGACTGTCAGTCTAAACCTTAAGAATTGGGCATATGATGGACTGATTATGCGGAAGACACGATTCTTAAGGTGACGGTCTAAAACATATGATCCTCAAACGAAAGAATAAAGTTGGGCGCTTTATTCATGTAAAGATTGTTATGTTGTCTATATCCCTTATGGGAGATGGTTTGTCTTGGCCATCGGAGTTGGACTCCGTGAATAGAAACATTGGCACGTTGTCATAGGTGACGATGTGTTGGATCGGGACATAAAGTGAATTGATTTGGATTGATAATTCTGTCTTGGCAAATCGATTCACTTTAGACAGTCATTTGTATTGTATCTTAATCCTGAGATGAATAGTGGGCCCGTTGTCTTGACTTGTGTCTTTTGATGTGCCAAAGGGTGACACCCACATCTCTATAGTGCTATGCATGCCGGTACGTTGGAGGCATGACTCTTGATAGCGTAGACTTGTTATTCATAGATATGGAATCCATAGCTCCTCTTTAGGAGTAATGATATCCTCTTATATGCGTTGTCCTGTAATTGGAAAACTGGAGCGCTCAACCATTTGGATACATAGGTGTAACCGAATGGTATACTATCTTTGGATGGTAATTTTTCTAATGGTGAGACAATGGAACGTAAGATAAAAATAATCGGAAAGGTAAGACAAAACTTGTCCTTAAGCCGATTATGGATAATCATATGGTGATGCGATACACTATGATATGTCATGGAGACTTAGCTACACGAGCTTCGTAATTCTATGAAATTCGAGAGTGCAGCTCCAAGCTTTTAGTGGAGTAGCGTTGGAGTTGATAATTGTGAAATGTATATCTGGGATATTGGGTTTCATAATTATCATGAGCTTGAACATTATAGGTCCATTTTGGTCCCCTTTGCTAGCTCAAAAAATCCTATAACGACACGGCGTGCTTTTCCAATAATTGGTGACTTATGTCGGATTTATCAGATTGGTTTAAAATTTGTAAGAATCAAATAATTCATGTCTATTTATCGGTTGAGTTAATTTTGTAAGAAATTAATTCAAGATAAACTTGTTGAATTATTACGATCAGATAATTCTTGTCTATTTATCGGTTGTTTTAATTTTCGACAAATTAGAACAAGATAAACTTGTAGAATTATTGTGAATTGATTTATTTTCTTAGAGATTATCTTGATAAAGTTTGTTTTGATCAGATAACTTCTCTATTGGGTTATTTGAATCAAAACTGAGACTTTATCCTTTTAGAATCTCGGGTGGAAAATAAAAGATTCGCGGAGATTTTTTCTCCAGAGTTCGGCCTACCGGATGACGTGTTCGGCCTGCCGAACTGGCCTGATCGGCCTGCCGATCAGAATGTTTGGCCTGCCGATCAGAATGTTTGGCCTGCCGATCAGCAGGAGATAAGATTACGCATTTTCACGCGGATCTTATCAGATACTGATCCGAATTTGATTATGTTTTGAGTTTTTGAGACCTAATCTGATATGGACTGACCCCAGGACTAATAGCTATAAAAAGGGAGTGAGTCTTATGATTTACTTAGATAAATTTGAGAGATTAAGAGTGATACTCTTCTAGTGAGCATTTGAAAACTCCCTGAGAGCTTGTGTTTACAAATCACGAGCACTAGCTTTGGGTTCTCTCTATTGGTTGGAAGGAGAGTCACCAGTGGAAGAGCTGTACGTGTGAGCCCACACTACTCCGGTTGTGGATAAAGAATAGCAAAGAAGACCAGTTGGTTGAGGCTCTTCTGGAACATTACTTCTCTACACAGGTTGCGGAGGTTCTTCGGCATACTGAGGTTAGTAAGATCTGTCTAATTTATACATATAACATGTCAAACTTGTGTTTTGGAAATTACTCTGATGAAAAATTTTTAAAATTCCGCTGCGCATTTTGTTTCCAACAATTGGTATCAGAGCCGAGGTTTTTACATAAATTTGCAAGTTTGTGATCATGTTATATGCATAAATTTTGTGATCTTAATCTCTCCTATGCTTGAATTGAATTTTATAGAGAGATGGCACTCTAGGTTTCTATATAATATATATGTTGTCATGGATTATGTGGTGAATGTTTATTAATTAATTATGGTTGATTAAATAGTTGTTTAATTATTTATTAATTAATTAATACCGGTTATGGTTCCTTAGAGGTTAGAATGTGTATCTAAGTTTTTCATGTATTTAGATGGCGGACTATCATCTCCGTTTAGGAATTGTTATTTAATTTTTAATTTGTAAAAATTTTGTAATTAAATAATTATTCAGAGAAGATGGATCGAGAAGTCGGATCTAGAAGATTGATGATGGCGCCTCCAGGTATTTCCTGAGTCTCCAATTTTATGTTTTTGAATTGTTGAAAATAAAATTGATGAATTGCATTAAAATTGTATTTTCTAGAATGTGCGTTTTCTGCTCAGTCGGCATGCCGGACCTCACAGTTCAGCAGGCCGAAGGCCATAGATCGGCAGGCTGACAGTGGGGCAGAAATTTTGGTGCTCTGTCGGCAGGCCGAACTTTCATGTTCGATAGGCCGAACCTCCATGATCGGCAGGCCGATCACCCAGATCGGTCTGCCGACCGAGAGCTACCAGGAGTCCAGAAAAGGTGCAATTTTTCTGGTGCAGTTTTAATTTTATTTTTGGGACGATTCTAAGAAACATTAAATTCGGATATGACCGAAAATATGAAGTATTTGATTCATACGGGATTGAAGAATTGAAGATGGATATTACATGAAGAAGGATACAGCTTGAGGATTCAAGGATGAAGAATCGATAAATGTCTCGATTATTCTCTTGTAATCTTAGTTTTCTATTCTTTAGGATGGAACCATAATATTACGGTTATTATTATTCTGCTTATAGCTTTGCTTAATTGCTTTGCTTGTCTGCATTATAATATGATTTACCATGTATATTGATAACATGTCATATAGAATAGGGAGTGCCGCTAATATTAAAATTGTTCATGCATGATTTTAAAATAAAACCTTGACTTCAAAAGATTGAGTGGGAGAAGGTTTTCGAAGAGAGGACCTAAGGCCTCCATCGTTGGTCCATAGGAAGAACATGGTGGTCCCGACCCCTAGGAAGGAATTTCTATCATGTACCAGATTGGATCTCTGAAAGGATAAGGTATTTTAGTATGATTTATGGTTACACACCCCTAGGTGGTGATTATAAATCATGGATAAAATATTAAAATGGTGGTTATACACTCACGTTAATTTTATTATTAACCTCCCCTAGGAGCTCTGTTAATAAAATTAATGGCCAAAGAAACGATTATTAGTATATGCTGGATCATAGGGTCCTAGATGGCATATATTAATCAGGAGGGGATCCGTGTTCCTGACTGAATTTGGCATGACTCCCCTAGGAGCTTGTTGAATTCTGAGTTGGAAATTATCGTTGTAAGGTTGTGATATTTTCAAGATTTTGACACATAAACACATTTGTATGATTTTAAATGATTGTGTTATCTTACTAAATTATTATATATGTTTGCTTATGTTTGGTATATGATTCTTTATTGTAGATTGAAAATGTCTAAAAACGCTTTATCATCGATACTTGACAAAAACCAATTAACCGGTGAGAATTATAATGATTGAAAACGGAACCTGGACATCGTCCTATCCTTTGAGAAACTGAAATATGTTCTGACAACTCCTTGCCCTCCCGAGCCTACGGGAGACTCAAGCAATGAGCAATTCCAGGCGTACGATTGCTGGAAAGATGCTAATGATCAGGCCCGCTGCTATGGTATGGCTAGCATGAACAACGTGCTGCAGGCTCAACATCAGGATTATGAGACTGCAAAGCAGATCTTGGATAATCTTGAGGACATGTTTGGAGGCCAGGCCAAAACAAAGCGGCAAGGGGCACTTCGAAAACTCTTAAACTGTAGACAGAGGCCGGAGACATCTGTAAAGGAGCACATGATGTTGGTCATGGGTTACCTCGCTGAGGCTCAAACCAATGGAGCCGACATCGATGCTGAAACTCAGATGACTATGGTCTTTGAGACTCTGTCTAAGGAATTTATTTCGTTTAGAGCTACTTTGAATTTAAGCAATAGACGGGATATGACCTTGACAGAACTGATGAAACAGTTACAGGAGTTTGAACTGCTGATCAGGGAGTCTCCTGCTGGTGGAGAGGCCAACATGGTAGCTGCTTCTGGTTCCAATCCTAACTCTGGGAATGGAAAGAAGCAACGGGCCAAGAGTGGGAAGTCTTCTATTCCTGCTACTACCAAGAGCAAGAAGAAGAAGAAGAAGAACCCAAAGAAGCTTAAGTGCTTCTTCTGTGGCAAGGTCGGGCATATTAAGAAGCATTGCAAGGACTTCCTTTCCAAGGGAGGTAGGTGTGATCTTCTATATTTAGAAACTTGTTTGGTTGAGGAATACAGTGACATCTGTGTCATAGATTCCGGTGCAACTAATCATGTTTGTCTTTCTCTATGGGGATTCAAAGAAACGAGAAGTCTGTTGTGTGAAGACTTAACGCTTCGGATGGCGATGGATCCTTGGTCTCAGCGGAAGCAGTGGGAGATGTCCATCTTTATTTTGATAATTATAGGAACTTAATTTTGCGAGATTGTTTTTATGTTCCTAAATTTAAAAGGAATTTAATTTCTGTATCTTCTTTATTTAAAGACGCCTACGTGGTATCTTTTAATGAAAAAGTAGTGATTCGTAAAAACAAATCTTTTATCTGTTCTGGATGGATGCAAAATAATCTATATTTTATCAAACCTAAGATGGACCTATTGCTTAATGCTGAGATAAATGATAATGACTCAAAAAGACTTAAAACTTCTCACTCTAATAAGACTTATCTTTGGCATTTATGCCTTGGCCATATTAACCTGAATAGGATTCAAAGGTTGGTAAGGGATGGACCTTTAAGTCACTTAAAGGTGGAATCTATACCTCAATGTGAGTCTTGTTTGGAGGGTAAAATGACCAAAAGACCATACGGGTCTAAGGGCAATAGGGCCGAAGGGGTTCTAGAACTTGTGCATAGTGATGTTTGCGGACCGATGAACATCCGGGCACGAGGAGGGTATGAGTACTTCGTTACTTTTATTGACGATTACTCAAGATATGGGTATGTGTACCTAATGCACCACAAAAGCGAAACTTATGATAAGTTCAGGGAGTTTCGGGCTGAAGTGGAAAAGCAATTGGGTAGACCCATAAAGGCACTTCGATCTGATCGAGGTGGGGAATACCTTTCTGATGAGTTCTTGGGACACTTGTTAGAGAATGGGATTTTATCCCATTTAACTGCGTCGGGCACTCTACAGCAGAATGGCGTAGCGGAGAGAAGGAATAGGACTTTGTTGGACATGATTCGGTCCATGATGAGTTATTCATCATTGCCTTTATCCTTTTGGGGATATGCACTACAAACCGCATGTTATCTTTTGAACAATGTGCCTTCAAAATAGGTCCCTAAAACTCCTCACGAGTTGTGGACAAGACGGAAGACATCCTTAAACCATATTCGCATATGGGGATGTCCAGCTCATGTCCTATTTAAGGATCCGAACAAGTTGGAAGCATGTTCGGAAGTTTGTGTATTTGTAGGATATCCAAAAGGGACTAAAGGGGGTTATTTTTATAACCCAAAGGAAAATAAAGTCGTGGTTTCAACTAATGCAACTTTCCTTGAGTAGAGTTACATGGACGAATTTAAACCTCGAAGCAAAGTGGTGCTTGAGGAGTTAAGGGGTGATCCGTTCACTTCGGAGGTTCCGAACGAAACCATTCCGATCAGTGTAGAAAAACCAAACAACCCTGAACAACAACCTCAGGGGCTTCGGCGTAGTGGGAGGATCGGGCGTCAACCTGAGAGGTATATGTTCAATGGGGAGGTCTTTTTGGCTGAACCAGATGAACAAGACAGGGATCCTTATACTTACACAGAAGCTATGGAGGATGTTGATTCAAGACTCTGGATAGAGGCCATAAACATTAAGATGAAGTCTATGGAGACTAATCGGGTCTAGGAGCTTGTAGATCTTCCCGAAGGGGTAAAACCCATTGGGTGTAAGTGGATCTACAAGAGGAAAAGAGGAGTAGATGGAAAGGTCGAAACCTTTAAGGCTAGACTGGTAGCTAAGGGTTATACGTAAAAGGAAGGAATCGATTATGAGGAAACCTTTTCGCCTGTAGCCATGCTTAAGTCCATCCGGATTCTCTTGTCCATAGCTGTCGCTCTCGACTATGAGAGTTGGCAGATGGATGTCAAGACGGCTTTTTTAAATGGCTATCTTGATGAGTCCATTTATATGGAACAACCAGACGGGTTCAAGGTCCCGGGTCAAGAGGGTAAGGTTTGTAAGCTGCTAAAGTCAATTTATGGACTTAAGCAGGCATCCCGTTCTTGGAACATAAGATTTGATCAAGTGATCAAGACTTATGGGTTCTCACAAAATGTGGATGAACCATGTGTTTATAAACACATAAAGGATGGGAAGGTGGTTTTTCTACTGCTCTATGTAGATGACATTCTGCTAATTGACAATGACGTTGGGACGTTGTCATCGGTCAAATTATGGTTGACCAAGTAGTTTGACATGAAAGACTTAGGTGAGGCTAATTTTGTTCTCGGTATCTAGATCTTTCGGGATAGGAAGAACAAAATGATAGCTTTGTCTCAGGCCAGGTACATAGATAAAATTCTCAGGAGGTTTGCAATGCAGGATTCCAAGAAAGGTGGGCAACCATCTAGGTCTGGAATTACTCTTTCTAAGAAAGACTCACCAAAGTCTTATGAAGAAAGAGAATACATGAAGAAGGTGCCTTATGCTTCGGCAGTGGGTAGTCTCATGTATGCCATGCTTTGAACTCGACCGGATATTAGCTATGCAGTCGGGATTGTAAGTCGATTTCAGGTGGATCCAGGACCGAACCATTGGGTTGCGGTAAAGGATATTTTCAAGTACCTAAGAAGGACTCGATGGTATATGCTTGTGTATTCGGGTGAGGACTTGACTCCTCTAGGATACGCTGATTCAGATTTTCAATCCTGTCTGGATTTTAGGAAATCGACTTCGGGGTTTGTGTTTACTCTGGGCGGCGGTGCCATCAGTTGGAGAAGTGCGAAGCAAGATTGCACTTCGAATTCAATGATGGAGGCCGAGTATGTGGCGGCGGCTAGTGATGCTTTGAAAGAAGCAGTGTGGCTCCGTAAGATCCTTGGGGATCTTGAGGTAGTTCCTGGTATGGATAAAGCGGTATCACTGTACTGTGATAACAGTGTGGTGGTAGCTAATGCTAAGGAACCAAGATTTCACAAGAAGAGTAAGCACATTGATCGGAAGTACATGTGATAAAGGACTTCGTTGAGGGCGGGCATGTCACGATGTGCAAGATCGCGTCAGAGGACAATTTAGCTGATCCATTTACGAAGACACTTACTGGGAGAGTCTTCGAGAGGCATGTGGAAGCTATGGGGATGCGAAATTTGCTATATTTACTCACTTAGTGCAAGTGGGAGATTGTTAGACATGTATGCCCTAAGGAGTAAAAATGTAATACTTTTTTGGAGACATTTTTATCAATAAAGAATTTATTCATTTATATATATACCAAATCTTGTCCTCTTTACGTTCATATTTGTTGAATGTATGATAAGCAAACAGTAGTCTGAGACTGTCAGTCTAAACCTTAAGAATTGGGCATATGATGGACTGATTTTGCGGAAGACACGATTCTTAAGGTGACGGTCTAAAACATATGATCCGCAATCGAGGGAATAAAGTTGGGCGCTTTATTCATGTAAAGATTGTTATGTTGTCTATATCCCTTATGGGAGATGGTTTGTCTTGGCCATCGGAGTTGGACTCCGTGAATAGAAACATTGGCACGTTGTCATAGGTGATGATGTGTTGGATCGGGACATAAAGTGAATTGATTTGGATTAATAATTCTGTCTTGGCAAATCGATTCACTTTAGACAGTCATTTGTATTGTATCTTAATCCTGAGATGAATAGTGGGCCCGTTGTCTTGACTTGTGTCTTTTGATGTGCCAAAGGGTGACACCCACATCTCTATAGTGGTATGCATGCCGGTACATTGGAGGCATGACTCTTGATAGCGTAGACTTGTTATTCATAGATATGGAATCCATAGCTCCTCTTTAGGAGTAATGATATCCTCTTATATGCGTTGTCCTGTAATTGGAAAACTGGAGCGCTCAACCATTTGGATACATAGGTGTAACCGAATGGTATACTATCTTTGGATGGTAAGTTTTCTAATGGTGAGACAATGGAACGTAAGATAAAAATAATCGGGAAGGTAAGACAGAACTTGTCCTTAAGCCGATTATGGATAATCATATGGGGATGCGATACACTATGATATGTCATGGAGACTTAGCTACACGAGCTTCGTAATTCTATGAAATTCGAGAGTGCAGCTCCAAGCTTTTAGTGGAGTAGCGTTGGAGTTGATAATTGTGAAATGTATATCTGGATATTGGGTTTCATAATTATCATGAGCTTGAACTTTATAGGTCCATTTTGGTCCCCTTTGCTAGCTCAAAAAATCCTGTAACGACACGGCGTGTTTTTTCAATAATTGGTGACTTATGTCAGATTTATCAGATTGGTTTAAACTTTGTAAGAATCAAATAATTCATGTCTGTTTATCGGTTGAGTTAATTTTGTAAGAAATTAGTTCAAGATAAACTTGTTGAATTATTGCGATCAGATAATTCTTGTCTGTTTATCGGTTGTTTTAATTTTGGACAAATTAGAACAAGATAAACTTGTAGAATTATTGTGAATTGATTTATTTTCTTAGAGATTATCTTGATAAAGTTTGTTTTGATCAGATAACTTCTCTATTGGGTTATTTGAATCAAAATTGAGACTTTATCCTTTAGAATCTCGGGTGGAAAATAAAAGATTCGCGGAGATTTTTTCTCCGGAGTTCGGCCTGCCGGATGACGTGTTCGGCCTGCCGATTAGCGGGAGATAAGATTACGCATTTTCACGCGGATCTTATCAGATATTGATTCGAATTTGATTCTGTTTTGAGTTTTTGAGACCTAATATGATATGGACTGACCCCAGGACCAATAGCTATAAAAAGGGAGTGAGTCTTATGATTTACTTAGATCAATTTGAGAGATTAAGAATGATACTCTTCTAGTGAGCATCTGAAAACTCCCTGACAGCTTTTGTTCACAAATCACGAGCACTAGCTTTGGGTTCTCTCTATTGGTTGGAAGGAGAGTCACCGGTGGAAGAGCTATACGTGTGAGCCCACACTCACTCCGGTTGTGGATAGAGAATAGCAAAGAAGACTAGTTAGTTGAGGCTCTTCTGGAACGTTACTTCTCTACACAGGTTGCAGAGGTTCTTCGGCACACCGAGGTTAGTAAGATCTGTCTAATTTATACATATAACATGTCAAACTTGTGTTTTAGAAATTACTCTGATGAAAAATTTTTAAAATTCCGCTGTGCACTTTGTTTCCAACAATACCATCCAATGCAGTCTACAACATTGGAGCTAGAAATTATGTATAATTACAAGAAGACCCTTGTAATTTTTTTATCTATTATATGAGTTGTAATTTAATTATCCAATAAGACCCGGTAAAAAATCTATTATTTATTTTATGCTTTATTTTCATGAGATGATTGTGATAACATGTTCATACATTATAACATGTTATCTAATAACGTGCCCACTTATAGTTATTGTAACATGATATTCATACACTTGCATATTATTTCATTGTGTATAGTGGTTTATAAAATGATTTAATATGTGTTAGAATTAATTTAATGAGATTAAATTAATTGGGTTGGTTTTATAGAATCTTAATTTATTAATCAACCAATTAATGTGAATTTAGTTTTAATAGTTAAGACTTGGTAAAATTCACATTAATTCTAAGTTATCTAATTTTAAATTGTTTAAATTGGGTAACTTAGATAATTTATAATAAATTTAGATTTTTAAAAAATCTGGTAATTTATTTAAGTGTAAGTATAATGGGATTTTATTAACACATAATATAATCTAATAATTAAAAATTATTTTTATTTACTATATTTATGAAACATATGATGTTTTATAAGATAAAACACATCATTCTAAAATAATGAGTTGGAGAAGGTAATATGACAATATAACATGCGGTCTTCATTATTAGCACAACGCTGTGAGATTTAAGTGGCGCCTTGCGATCTCTTGATTTCGTCCTCCCTACGGAGAGTGTCCATTTAAATCAATAACAAGGTTGGCTTCCAAGAGATATGATTTTATAATGTATTTCAAAATTGACCTACCTTACGGCAACAATTTTGAGTTAAGTTGTCAAAATCTAAAATAGTGGGTTATACTCATAAAGATATAAATAAATTGTTAATTATATCTTGACCAAAATAAACGGTTATTAATAAATATAGAAAATATGAGATATTTTGTATATATTTATTAATTGAAAATGTCCTAATTCAATTCATAAATAATTTGACCTACCCTACGACGACACTTTCTTTATTAAAATTGAATAATCGTAGAATTAGTAAAATATTTTTTTGTGTGTTTTTCTTATACATCATGCATCACGTTTACTATTCCAAAACATATATTTATGATGTTTATGCAACCATTTAATTTATGTTATTTTATTTATTTATTACAGCAACAACGTCTAATCCAATCATCGCTATTCTCTCAAATGAAAAATTAACCGGAGATAATTTTGTCAAGTGGAAGAGTAACATGAATATAGTACTAATCTACGAGAATCACAAGTTTGTCCTGATAGAGGAATGTCCTCCATCGCCTGTTGCCAATGCCTCTCGTGTTATACGAGAAGCATATGATTGTTGGATCGAGACAAACTACAAGGCCAGCTGCTTCCTTTTAGCTGGCATGTCTGACGTAGTTAGGATGAAGCATGAAAGCATGAAACTACTTATGAGATAATACAATCTCTACAATACATGTTTGGCAAGCTTCTAAAAAGGCACGTCATGAAGCCGTCAAGGCTGTGATGAATGCCAACATGAAGGCAAGGGGTCTCGATCACAGAACATGTTCTCAATATGGTTAACTATCTCCATGAGGCTAAGGTGAACGGAGCAATGATAGATGAAGCCACACAGGTGGGGATGATTTTGGAAACCCTCTCCCCTGTGTTCCTTCAATTCAAAAGCAACCATTTCATGAACAAGCTAAAATATAATATGACTGAGTTGCTTAATGAGCTGCAAACCTTCGAATCTATTTGAAAAGAAAAGACTAAAGAAGCTAAGGCAAATGTTGCAGAAACTCAACCTTCCTATTCTGGTTGAAAGAATAGGAAGAGGAAGAGGGCTGAAGAAAGTGGTAAGTCTAAGAATGGAGGGCAATCTAAGAAGAACAAAAGCAACAACAAGAAAAGGAGCTTAAAGCAAAAGAAGCCTAAAGGAAAATGTTTCCACTGCAGCATCATTGGGCACTGGAAGAGAAACTGCGAGAAGTATCTTCAGGAGCTCAAAGAAAAGAACAACAACGGTAAATCAGATTTACTTGTTTTAGAAGCTTGTTTAGTTAAAGATGATACTTCACCTTGGATAATTGATTTAGGGGCAACTAACCATGTTTGTTCTTCTTTGCAGATGCTTAGTTCTTTAAGGGAGCTTGCCGATGGAGATCAAACATTGAGAGTAGGAATGGGAGAGGTTCTTTCGTCAAGAGCAGTGGGAGTCGTTAAACTTTATTTTAGAAATAAGTTTTTAATTTTGGACAATGTTTATTACATTCCTAGTTTTTGTAGAAATTTGATTTCTGCTTCCATGTTGTTTGAACAAATGTTTAAAGTTTCTTTTAATAATATGTATGTTAATATTTCTAGAAATGGTTTGGATATTTGATCTGCACTTCTGGAAAATGGACTTGACACCTTGAGGCCAACGAAAAATCATTGCTCAATACCAAAATGTTCAAGTTGAACAACCAAAACCCAAGAAGCAAAAGGTTTCTTCTGATAATGAAACATACCTATGGCACCTTATATTAGGTCATGTTATCCTTGACAGAATTAACAAAATAATAAAGGATGGTCTTTTAAAAGAACTAAAAGTTAGTTCTCTACCAGTTTGTGAATCTTGTCTTGAAGGTAAAATGACTAAAAAGCCTTTATCTGCAAAAAGTGAAAGGGCCAAGGAACCACTTGAACTAATACATTCGGATGTCTATGGTCCATTGAATGTACAAGCACATGGTGGTTACGAATATTTTGTCACATTTATTGACGATTATTCAAGGTATGGATACATGTACCTAATGCAAAGAAAATCTGAAACTTATGGAAAGTTCAAAGAATTCCAAGCAGAAGTTGAAAAGCAATTAGGAAAGATGATGAAAACTCTTCGATCTGATGGAGGAGGGGAATACCTTGATATTGAATTCAAGGACTATATGATAGAGCATGGTATTCTATCACAACTCACAGCACCTAGAACACCACAACAAAATGGTATTGCAGAGAGAAGAAATTGGATAGTGCTTGATATGGTGAGATCCATGCTCAGCTACTCATCATTACCCACTCCATTTTGGGGATATGCACTACAAACTACAGTATATCTTCTAAACATAGTTCCATCTAAGTCTATTCCAAAAACACCTTTAGAGTTATGGAATGGTCGCAAACCTAGTACGTGACATATTCGTATATAGGGGTGTCCAACACATGTGTTGAAAGGAAAGACCGGGAAACTGGAACCACATTCTAAAGTATGTTTATTTGGAGGATACCCAAAGGGAACAAGGGGAGATTTGTTTTATAGTCCACAAGAAAAGAAGGTATTTGTATAGACAAATGCCACTTTTCTTGAGATTGATTATATGACAAACTATAAACCTCGTAGCAAAGTTATACTTGAAGAGTTACTTTCTGATCAGATCAGACCGCAACCGACAACCGTTGTCAAAGAACAAAATGAGGAGACCACATCCCTGGATCAAAATGTCATATCACCTCGACGTAGTGGGAGGGTTGTGAGACCACCTACTCGCTATAGGGAAATTAGAGAAGCACATATTGCTATCTCTGATAATGGTGAGGATGATTCATTAACATATTGTGATGCAATGGAAGATTCTAAGAAGAGAAATGGCTGGAGGCTATGAAGCTTGAAATGGAGTCCATGTACTCAAATTCAGTCTAGGAACTTGTAGATCTACCTGAGGGATAAAACCCATAGGGTGTAAATGGATTTACAAGAAGAGAAGAGGAGTGAATGGTAAAGTTGAGAAGCTAGGCTTGTGGCAAAGGGTTATACCCAAAAGGAGTGAGTTGACTATGAAGAAACTTTCTCACTCGTAGCTATGCTTAAGTCCATTCGGATTCTTTTATCCATTGCTGCATGTCTTGATTATGAGATATGACAAATGGATGTTAAGACCGCCTTTTTGAATGGCTATCTTGAGGAAAGCATCTATATGGTGCAACCAGAAGGGTTTGTAGTTAAAGGGCAAGAGCAAAAATTTTGCAAGTTGTAGAGGTCCAAATATGGACTCAAGCAAGCTTCAAGATCTTGGAACTTGAGATTTGATGAGGTGATCAAATCTTATGGTTTCAATCAAAATATTGATGAACCTTGTGTATACAAGTGCATCAAAGATAAGAAGGTAGTCTTCTTAGTTCTTTATCTAGATGATATCCTACTCATTGGGAATAATGTGGGGATATTATATAATATAAAGAAATGGCTCGCCAACCAATTCCAAATGAAAGATTTAGGAGAGGCAAGTTATGTTCTTAGAATCCAACTCATAAGAGATCGTAAGAACAAACTGTTGGCGCTGTCTTAGGCATCATATATCAATAAGGTGCTTATCAGATTTTCGACGCAAAACTCCAAGAAAGGTAATTTACCTACACGTCATGGAGTTTATCTCAAAAGAGCAGTATCCTAAGACACCTCAAGATGAAGAATACATGAGACGTGTACCCTATGCATCTGCAGTGGGAAGTCTAATGTATGCCATGTTGTGTATAAGACCTGACATTTGCTATGCGGTAGGTATAGTCAGTCGGTATCAATCTAACCCAAGATTAGATCATTGGGTAGAGGTTAAACATATTCTCAAGTATCTCAAAAGAACGAGAAACTATGTGCTGCTATATTCTAGTGAGAATTTGATTCCCACTGGATACATTGATTCTGATTTTCAATCAGACAAAGACACACGTAAATCTACATCAGGATTCGTGTTACTTTTGGTGGTGGAGCCATAGTTTGGAGAAGCATCAAACAATCTTGTATTGCTAATTCAACTATGGAAGCTGAATATATGGCTGCTTGTGAAGCAGCTAAAGAAGCTGTTTGGCTCCGCAAGTTCTCAAATAATCTAGAAATCATTCCAGGCATGGATAAAGCACTCACACTGTATTATGATAACAGTGATGCAGTGGCAAATTCAAAAGAATCTAGAAGTCATAAAAGAGGAAAGCATATAGAGCAAAAATATTATTTGATCAGAGAAATAGTACATCGAGGCAATGTGGAAGTTGTGAAGATAGCGTCAGATAAAAACCTTACTGACCATTTACCAAGACGTTACTTGCAAAGAGCTTTGAGGAACACCTAGAAGGCTTAGGTCTTAGAGGCATGTCTCACCTACTTTAGGGCAAGTGAGAGATTGTTAGGTTTGGTGCCCTAAAAGCTATGACATTGTACATATTGTTAAAAAATAAATAAAGTGACATTTATAATTATTTTGGTTTCTTATATGTATTATGAATACATTTATAAACATCAAGAAAATTCTATGATTATTTATGTGACTACAAATTTAGCATATAAGTGTTATATGCTTAGAGATAAAATTTATAGATAATAATCTAAATAGTCCGTAATAATTAATTAAAGTTTGGGATTTTAATTAAATATTACAAGTACGATCTAATCTCATTTAGAATAAAATAGTCTTATCCGAGCTATTAATGTAGAGACATTGGATTGGAGGTACTTTATATAATGAGATTATATAGAACTGGACCAGATAAATTATGAATCTCTAATAATCATCTGTTATAAATAGAGTATTCAAATTTATCACTATGATGATCATATATTTGAAAGTCTTAATCCTGATTATTTATTAGACTCCTATTTATGGCATTATATTTTTTGACTTGCATGGTAAGATTAGTCTAAATACAAATCATAACTTAGCATCTTAGAAACATAATGTAATAAATGACTGGGAATAATAGTATACAGATATGGAATCCATTCCTTCCTTGTGAAAGTTAGAAAAATAGTTCTCTTGAGTGATAATTCGAGGTTTGAATAGTAGAGCGCTCGTTCATAATAAGATTATAAATTAACTGTTCATTAGAGAATTATTGGAACTTAAGGATAAAGATATAATAAGAGAGGTAAACAAAAATTGAACCTAGCTCTTATTATGAACTATTTATGGAAGACTGGTTTATATGTAATGATTATATCAATGGACTACTCGCTAATTTTCTTTGAATAATTTTACTATAATTTCAAGAGTTCAGTTTCAGGTTTTTAGTGGAATAACACTGAAACTAATAAATTTGACACATTAATTAAAGATTTGATTAATTGTCAAATTTATTGGAGCTTGGGTTATAGGTTCATAGGTCCCCAATACCACATCTATAACACTATATTTGATTAAATGCATTGAATGAATTATACATATTTAATTTAGAATTATTAAATTCCAAATTAATTACTTCACACTTGAATTATTAATGTGACGTAGAAAAATGTTCTCTATGACACATAATGTGATAAATGTTGTCATAATTTAATTGAACATTACTTAATTGATTAATTAATTATATTTAACTAATAAGATTAGTTAAATATAGTTTCTAATTTAATTAATTAATTAATAATATTTGAATAATAAGATTATTTAAATGTAATTTTAATTTTGTGAATAAAACATGTGTGGTGGGACTATTTTTTGTCTTTTTCTATTTGGACACAAAATTAAATGATTAATTGATTAATTTAAAAAATCTAATTTTAAATAAATATGATTTATTTTTTTATTTTAGATATATATATATATATATAATTTTATTATATATTAATATATATATATATATATATATGTTAGACATGTATGCCCTAAAGAGTAAAAATGTAAAAAGTTTTTGGAGACATTTTTATCAATAAAGAATTTATTCATTCTTTATATACCAAATCTTGTCCTCTTTACGTTCATACTTGTTGAATGTATGTTAAGCAAACAACAGTCTAAGACTGTCGGTCTAAACCTTTAAGAATTAGGCATACGATGGACAGATTATGCGAAAAATATGATTCTTAAGGTGACGGTCTAAATTATAAGATCCACAATTGAGGAAATAAAGTTGGGCACTTTATTCATGTAAAGATTGTTATGTTGTCTATATCTCTAATGTGAGATGGTTTGTCTTGACCATCGGAGGTGGACTCCGTGAATAGAAACGTTGGCACTTTGTTAAATGTGATGATACGTTGGATCGGGACATAAAGTGAATTGATTTGGATTAATAATTCTGTCTCGGCAAATCGATTCACTTTAGACAATCATTTGTATTGTATCTTAATCCTGAGATGAATAGTGAGCCCGTTGTCTTGACTTGTGTTTTTTGATATACCAAAGGCTGACACCTATATCTTAATAGTGGTATGCATGTCGGTACGTTGGAGACATGACTCTTAATAGCATAGACTTATTATTCATAGATATGGAATCCATAGCTCCTCTTTAGGAGTAGTGATATCCTCTTATATACGTTATCCTGTAATTGAAAAACTGAAGCGCTCAACTATTTGGATACATAGGTGTAACCGAATAGTATACTGTCTATAGATGGTAAGGTTTTTTCCGATGGTGAGCTAATGAAACGTAAGATAAAAATAATCGGGAAGGTAAGACAAAACTTGTCCTTAAGTTGGTTATGGATAATCGTATGGGGATACGATACACTATAATATGTCATGGAGACTTAGCTATACGGGCTTCGTAATTCAATGTAGTTCGAGAGTGCAGCTCTAAGCTTTTAGTGGAGTAGCATTGGAGTTGATAATTATGAAATGTATATCTAGGATATTGGGTTTCGTAATTATCGAGAGCTTGAACTATATAGGTCCATTTGGTCCCCTTTCCTAGCTCACAACATCCTGTAACGATACGACATGCTTTTCCAATAATTAGTAACTTATGTCAGATTTATTAGATTGGTTGAAATTTGAAAGAATCAAATAATTATTGTCTGTTTATCGATTGAATTAATTTTGTGATAAAATTAATTCAAGATAAACTTGTTAAATTATTAGGATTGGATAATTCTTGTCTGTTTATCAGTTGATTTAATTTTTGAATAAATTAGATCAAGATAAACTTGTAGAATTATTAGGAATTCATTTATTTTTCTAGAGATTATCTAGATAAAGTTATTTTAATTAGATAACTTCTCTATTGGGTAATTTGAATTAAAACTAGGACTTTATCCTATAGAATCTCAAGTGAAAAATAAAAGATTCGTTGAGATCCATTTTTGACAGTTCGGCATGCCGATCCTCAAGTTTTACTTGTTGATAAGGCAATTTCGGCCTGCCGATGTGCAAAGGATAAGATTACGCGATTTTGCGTAGATTTTATCAGATATTGATCTGAATTTGATGATGATTTGAATTTTTGAGACCTAATTTGATGAGGAATTGACCCTAGGCCCAACCTCTATAAATAGGGAATAAGTCACATAAGTTATTTACATCAATTGAGAGATTAAGAGAGATACTCTATTGGTGAGAATCTGAAACTCCCTGAGAGCTCTTATTCATAAATCATGAACACTAGCTTTGGGTTCTCTCAATTGTTTGGAAGGAGTCACCTAGAGAAAGAGCTGTACGTGTGAGCCCACACTCACTCCGATCATGGATAGAGAATAGCAAAGAAGACCAGTTGGTTGAGACTCTTCCGGAACGTTACTTTTCTTCATAGATTGCGAAAGTTCTTCAGCATTCAAAGGTTAGTAGGATCTGGTTAATTTATGCATATAGCATGTCAAACTTATGTTTTAGAAAATACTCTGATATAAAATTTTTAAAATTCTACTGCATACTATTTTTCCAACAATTGATATCAGAGACATGGTTTTTACATAAATTTACGAGTTTGTGATCATATTGTATATATAAATTTTGTGATCTTAATCTCTCCTATGCTTGAATTTAACTTTATAGAGAGTTGGCACTTTAGTTTTCTATATATTTTATATGTTATCATGGATTATGTGGTGAATGTTTATCAATTAATTATTGTTGATTAAATTATTAATTATTAATTAATTAATTAATTAATTTATACCGGTTATGGTTCCTCAGAGGTTAGAATATTTATTTAGGTTTTTCATGTAATTAGATGGTAGACTATCATCTCCGTCTAAGAATTATTATTTAATTTTAAATTTGCAAGAATTTTGTAATTAAATAATTATTCAGAGAAGACGGATCTAGATGGCAGATCTAGAAGATAGATGATGGTGCTCCCAGGTATGTCCTGAGTCTCTAATTTTATGTTTTTGAATTGTTGAAAATAAACTTGATGAATTGCATTAAAAATTGTATTTTTTGGAACAGGTGATTTCTGCTCTGTCGGCATGCCGAACCCTCCAATTCGGCAGGCTGATGGTCGCAGATCGGCAGGCCGACAGTGGGACAAAAATTAGGTGGCCCTGGCGGCAGGCCGAACTTCTAGTTCAGCAGGCCGATCTATCATGAATCGGCAGGCCAATGTGTGAAGATCAGCAAGCCGATCACCCAGATCGGCTTGCCGGCAGAGAGATGGAAAATTCTCCAAAAAAGGTGCAGTTTTTCAATGTAGTTTTAATTTTATTTTTGGGACAATTCTAAGAGATATTAAATTTGGAGATGATCAAAAATATGTAGTAAAATTCATACGGGATTGAAGACACAAAAATGGACATTACATGATGAGGGATACAACCTGAGAATTCAAGGATGAAGAATCGATAATATGTTTTGATTATTCTCTTGTAATCTTTGTTTTCTATTCTCTAGGGTGGAACCATAATATTACGGTTATTATTTTGCTTGATTGCTTTGCTTGTCTGCATTATAATATGATTTGCCATGTATATTGATAACATGTCATATAGAATAGGGAGTGCCGCTCATATTAAAATTGTTATTGCATATTCTTAAAATAAAACCTTGACTTCAAAAGATTGAGTGGGAGAAGGTTTTAGAAGAGAGGACCTATGGCATCCATCGTTGGTCCATAGGAAGAACATGGTGGTCCCAACCCCTAGGAAGGGATTTCTATCATGTACCAGATTGGATCTCTAAGAGGATATGGTATTTTAGCATGATTTATGGTTGCACACCCCTAGGTGGTGATTTTAAATCATGGATAAAATATTGAAACGATGGTTATACACTTACGTTAATTTTATTATTAACCTCCCCTAGGAGCATTGTTAATAAAATTAATGGCCAAAGAAACGATTATTAATACATGCTGGATCATACGGGTCTTGGATGACATATATTAATCAGGAGAGGATGTATGTTCCTGATTGAATTTGGCATGACTTCCCTTAGAGCTTGTTAAATTTTAAGTTGGGAATTATCATTGTAAGGTTGTGATATTTTCAAGGTTTGACATATAAACACATTTGTATGTTTATACATGATTGTGTTATCTCACTAAATTATTATTGTATGTTTGCTTATGTTTGGTATATGATTCTTTATTGTAGATTCAAAATGTCTAAAAACGTTTTATCTTCGATACTTGACAAAAACATATTGACCGGAGAGAATTATAATGATTGGCAATGGAACCTAGATATTGTCCTCTCCTTTGAGAAACTGAAATTTGTCCTAACAACCCCTTGTCCTCCCGAGCCTACGGGAGATTCCACTAATGAGCAATTCTAAGTGTACGATCGCTGGAAAGATGCAAATGATTAGGCCCGCTGTTATGTTATGGCTAGCATGAACAATATGCTGCTGGCTCAAACTGAGGATTATGAGACTGCAAAGCAGATCTTGGATAATCTTGATGATATGTTTGGAGGCTAGGCTATAACAAAACGGCAAAGGGCTCTTTCGAAACTTTTTAACTGTAAGCAGAGGCCGAGGACATCTGTAAAGGAGCACGTGATGTTGGTCATGGATTACCTCGCTTAGGCTCAAACCAATGGAGCCGACATCGATGCTGAAACTCAAATGACTATGGTCTTTGATACTTTGTCAAAGGAATTTATTCCGTTTAGAGCTACATTTAATCTAAGCAACAGGCGGGATATGACCTTAACAGAATTAATAAAATAGGTACAGGAGTTTGAACTGCTATTCAGGGAGTCTCCTGCGGATGGAGAGGCCAATATGGTAGATGCTTCTGATTCCAATCTCAATTTTGGGAATGGAAAGAAAGGAATGGGCCAAGAACAGGAAGTCTTCTATTCCTGCTTGCAACAAGAGCAAGAAGAAGAAGAAGAAGACCCCGAAAAAGCTTAAGTGCTTCTTCTGCAGGAAGATCAGGCACATAAAGAAGCATTGCAAGGACTTCCTTTCCAAAGGAGGTAGGTGTGATCTTTTGTATTTAGAAACTTGTTTGGTTGAGGAATCCAGTGACATTTGGGTCATAGATTTTGATACAACTAATCATGTTTGTGTTTCTCTACAGAGGTTCAAAGAAACGAGAAGTCTGCTACATGAAGACTTTAGCTTCGGATGGGCGATGGATCCTTGGTCTTAGCGGAAGCAATGGGAGAGGTCCATCTTTATTTTGATAATTATAGGAATTTAATTTTACAAGATTGTTTTTATGTTCCTAAATTTAAAAGGAATTTAATTTTTGTAGTTTGTTTATTTAAAGACTCCTAGCTATTTGGTTTCTTTTAATGATAAAGTGGTGATTCGTAAAAACAAATCTTTAAAAACAAATCTTTTATCTGTTCTGGATGGATGCAAAATAATCTATATTTTATCAAACCTAAGATGTACTTACTATTTAATGCTGAGATGAATGATAATAACTCTAAAGGACTTAAAACTTCTCACTCTAATAAGACTTATCTTTGGCATTTGCGCCTTGGTCATACTAACTTGAATAGGAATCAAAGGTTGGTAAGGGATGGACCTTTAAGTCACTTAAAGGTGGAATCTATACCTCAATGTGAATCTTGTTTGGAGGGTAAAATGACCAAAAGACCATATAGGTCTAAGGGCAATAGGGCCGAAGGGGTTCTAGAGCTTGTGTATAGTAATGTTTGCAGACCGATAAACATCCGGGCACAAGGAGGGTATAAGTACTTTGTCCTTTTTATTGACGATTCCTCAAGATATGGGAATGTGTACCTGATGCACTACAAAAGCCAAACTTTTGACAAGTTCAGGGAGTTTCAGGCTAAAGTGGTAAAGCAATTGGGTAGACACATAAAGGTACTTCGATCTAATCGAGGTGGAGAATACATTTTTGATGAGTTCTTGGGACACTTATTAGATAATGGGATTTTATCCCATTTGACTACGCTGGGCACTCCGCAGCAGAATGGCGTAGCGGAGAGAAGGAATAGGACTTTATTAGACATGATAAGGTCCATTATGAGTTATTCATCATTGCCTTCATCCTTTTGGGGATATGCACTACAAACCGCATGTTATCTTTTGAACAATGTGCTTCAAAATCGATCCCTAAAACTCCGCATGAGTTGTGGACGAGTAGGAAGACATCC
Source organism: Artocarpus heterophyllus (assembly GCA_025403435.1). NCBI lineage: Eukaryota > Viridiplantae > Streptophyta > Magnoliopsida > Rosales > Moraceae > Artocarpus > Artocarpus heterophyllus. The sequence continues at coordinate 23,091,704 of CM046337.1, forward strand.
TTAAACCATATTCACATAGGGGGATGTCCGGCTCATGTCTTGTTTAAGGATCCGAATGAGTTGGAAGCACATTCGAAAGTTTGCGTGTTTGTAGTTCTTGGTATGGATAAGGTGTTAGACATGTATGCCCTACGGAGTAAAAATGTAATAAGTTTTTGGAGACATTTTTATCAACAAAGAATTTATTTATTGTTTATATTCCAAATCTTGTCCTCTTTACGTTCATATTTGTTGAATGTATGTTAAGCAAACAATAGTCTGAGATTGTCAATCTAAACCTTTAAGAATTGGGCATCTGATGGGCAAATTATGCGAAAGACACGATTCTTAAGGTGACGATCTAAATCATGAGATCCGCAATCGAGGGAATAAAGTTGGGTGCTTTATTCATATAAAGATTGTTATGTTGTCTATATCCCAATTGGGAAATAGTTTGTCTTGGCCATCAGAGGTGGACTCCATGAATCGAAACATTGGCACATTGTCATAGGTGACGATGTGTTGGATTGGGACATAAAGTGAATTGATTTGGATTAATAATTCTCTCTCGGTAAATCGATTCACTTTGGACAATCATTTGTATTGTATCTTAATCTTGAGATGAATAATGGGCTCGTTGTCTTGACTTGTGTCTTTTGATGTACCAAAGGGTGACACCCACATCGTAATAATGGTATGCATGCCAGTACGTTAAAGGCATAACTTTTGATAGCATAGACCTATTATTCATAGATATGGAATCCATAGCTCCTCTTTAGGAGTAGTGATATCCTCTTATATGCGTTATCCTGTAATTGAAAAACTTGAGCGCTCAACCATTTGGATACATAGGTGTAACCGAATGGTATATTGTCCTTAGATGGTAAGTTTTCCAATAGTGAGATAATGAAACGTAAGATAAAAATAATCGAGAAGGTAAGAAAGAACCTGTCCTTAAGCCGATTATGGATAATCATATGGGGATACGATGCACTATGATATGTCATGGTGACTTAGCTATACGGGCCTCGTAATTCTATGTAGTTCGAGAGTGCAGTTCCAAGCTTTTAGTGGAGTAGCATTGGAGTTGATAATTATGAAATGTATATCTGGGATATTGGGTTTCGTAATTATCGGGAGCTTGAATTATATAGGTCCATTTGGTCCCTTTTGCTAGCTCACAACATCCTATAACAATACGGCATGCTTTTCCAATAATTGGTGACTTATGTCAGATTTATTAGATTGGTTTAAATTCGAAAGAATCAAATAATTCATGTCTGTTTATCGATTGAATTAATTTTGTGATAAAATTACTTCAAAATAAACTTGTTGAATTATTGGGATTAGATAATTCTTGTCTGTTTATCGGTTGATTTAATTTTGAATAAATTAGATCAAGATAAACTTGTAGAATTATTAGGAATTCATTTATTTTCTTAGAGATTATCTAGATAAAGTTGTTTTAAATAGATAACATTTCTATTGGGTTATTTGAATTAAAACTGAGACTTTATCCTATAGAATCTCGGGTGAAAAATAAAAGATTTGTTGAGATTTTAATCGGTACTTTAGTATGCCCTAAGGAGTAAAAATGTAATAAGTTTTTGGAGACATTTTTATCAATAAAGAATTTATTTATTGTTTATATACCAAATCTTGTCCTCTTTACGTTCATATTTGTTGAATGTATGTTAAGCAAATAATAGTCTGAGACTGTGAGTCTAAACCTTTAAGAATTAGGCATATGATGGACAGATTATGCAGAAGACACGATTCTTAAAATGATGGTCTAAATCATAAGATCCGCAATCGAGGGCATAAAGTTGGGTGCTTTATTCATGTAAAGATTGTTATGTTGTCTATATCCCAATTGGGAGATGGTTTGTCTTGGCCATCAGAGGTGGACTCCGTGAATAGAAACATTGGCACATTGTCACATGTGATGATGTGTTGGATCGGGACATAAAATGAATTGATTTAGATTAATAATTCTATCTTAGCAAATCGATTCACTTTAGACAATCATTTGTATTGTATCTTAATCTTGAGATGAATAGTGGGCCCATTGTCTTGACTTGTGTCTTTTGATGTACCAAAGGGTGACAACCATATCTTAATAGTGGTATGCATACCGGTACGTTGTAGGCATAACTCTTGATAGCGTAGACCTGTTATTCATAGATATGGAATCCATAGCTCCTCTTTAGGAGTAGTGATATCCTCTTATATGTGTTATCCTGTAATTGAAAAACTAGAGCACTCAACCATTTGGATACATAGGTGTAACCGAATGGTACACTGTCTATGGATGGTAAGTTTTCTGATGGTGAGATAGTGGAACCTAAGATAAAAATAATCAGGAAGGTAAGACAGAACTTGTCATTAAGCCGATTATGGATAATCATATGGGGATTCAATATACTATCATATGTCATGGAGACTTAGCTATATGGGCTTCGTAATTCTATGTAGTTTGAGAGTGTAGCTCCAAGCTTTTAGTGGAGTAGTGTTGGAGTTGATAATTATGAAATGTATATCTGAGATATTGGATTTCGTAATTATCGGAAGCTTGAACTATATAGGTCTATTTGGTCCCCTTTGCTAGCTCACAACATCCTGTAACGATATGGCGTGCTTTTCCAATAATTGGTGACTTATGTCAGATTTATTAGATTGGTTGAAATTTGAAAGAATCAAATAATTCTTGTCTGTTTATCGATTGAATTAATTTTGTGATAAAATTAATTCAAGATAAACTTGTTGAATTATTGGGATCGAATAATTCTTGTCTGTTTATCGGTTGATTTAATTTTGAATAAATTAGATCAAGATAAACTTGTAGAATTATTAGGAATTCATTTATTTTCCTAGAGATTATCTAGATAAAGTTGTTTTAATCAGATAACTTTTCTATTGGGTTATTTAAATTAAAATTGAGACTTTATCATATGGAATCTCGGGTGAAAAATAAAAGATTCATTGAGATTTTAAACAGCAGTTCAAGTTTAGCCTGCCGATCATCGTGATAGGCCTGCCGATCAGCGAAGGATAAGATCACACGTTTTTACACGGATCTTATCAGATATTGATCAAAATTTGATTCTGATTCGAATTTTGAGACCTAATCTGATAAGGACTGACCCTAGACCCAACCTCTATAAATAGGGAGTAAGTCACATAAGTTATTTAGATTAGTTGAGAGATTAAGAATGATACTCTGCTTGTGAGAATCTGGAAACTCCCTAAGAGCTCTTATTCACAAATCACGAACACTTGCTTTGGGTTCTCTCAATTGGTTGGAGGGAGAGTCACCTAGAGGAAGAGCTTACGTGTGAGCCCACACTCACTCTGATCATGGATAGAGAATAACAAAGAAGACCAATTGGTTGAGGCTCTTATAGAGCGTTACTTCTCTTCACTAATTGCAGGAGTTGTTCGGCACACAAAGGTTAGTAAGATCTGGTTAATTTATGCATATAACATGTCAAACTTGTGTTTTGAAAAATACTCTGATATAAAAATTTTAAAATTTCGCTGCGTACTACTTTTCCAACATAAGGCGGTATCGCTATACTGTGATAACAGTGCGGCGGTAGCTAATGCTAAGGAACCAAGATTTCACAAGAAGAGTAAGCATATTGATCAGAACTATCATGTGATAAAGGATTTCATTGAGGGCGGGCATGTCACGATGTGCAAGATTACGTTAGAGGACAATTTAGCTGATCCATTTACGAAGACACTTACTGAGAGAGTCTTCGAGAGGCATGTGGAAGCTATGGGGATGCGAGATTTGTTATATTTACTCACTTAGTGCCAGTGGGAGATTGTTAGACATGTATGCCCTAAGGAGTAAAAATGTAATAAATTTTTGTAGACATTTTTATCAATAAAGAATTTATTCATTATTTGTATACCAAATCTTGTCCTCTTTACGTTCATACTTGTTGACTGTATGTTAAGCAAACAAAAGTCTGAGACTGTCGGTCTAAACCTTTAAGAATTGGGCATATGATGGACAGATTATACGAAAGACACGATTCTTAAGGTGACGGTCTAAATTATAAGATCCGCAATCGAGGGAATAAAGTTGGGCGCTTTATTCATGTAAAGATTGTTATGTTGTCTATATCCCTAATGGGAGATGGTTTGTCTTGACCATCAGAGGTGGACTCCGTGAATAGAAACGTTGGCACGTTGTCAAAGGTGATGATGTGTTGGATCGGGATATAAAGTGAATTGATTTGGATTAATAATTCTGTCTTGGCAAATCGATTCACTTTAGACAATCATTTGTATTGTATCTTAATCCTGAGATGAATAGTGGGCCCATTGTCTTGACTTGTGTCTTTTGATGTACAAAAGGGTGACACCCACATCTTAATAGTGGTATGCATGCCGGTACATTGGAGGCATAACTCTTAATAGCGTAGACCTGTTATTCATAGATATGGAATCCATAGCTCCTCTATAGGAGTAATGATATCCTCTTATATGCGTTATCCTGTAATTAGAAAACTGGAGCGCTCAACCATTCAGATACATAGGTGTAACCGAATGGTATACTGTCTATGGATGGTAAGTTTTCCTATGGTGAGATTATAGAATGTAAGATAAAAATAATCGGGAAGGTAAAACAGAACTTGTCCTTAAGCCAGTCATGGATAATCCTATGGGGATACGATACACTATGATATGTCATGGAGACTTAGCTATATGGGCTTCGTAATTCTATGTAGTTCGAGAGTACAACTCCAAGCTTTTAGTGGAGTAGCATTGGAGTTGACAATTATGAAATGTATATCTAGGATATTGGGTTTCATAATTATCAGGAGCTTGAATTATGTAGGTCTATTTGGTCCCCTTTGCTAGCTCACAACATCCTGTAACGATATGGCATGCTTTTCCAATAATTGTGACTTATGTCAGATTTATTAGATTGGTTGAAATTCAGAAGAATCAAATAATGCTTGTCTGTTTATCGATTGAATTAATTTTGTGATAAAATTAATTCAAGATAAACTTGTTGAATTATTGGGATCGAATAATTCTTGTCTGTTTATCGGTTGATTTAATTTTGAATAAATTAGATCAAGATAAACTTGTAGAATTATTAGGAATATATTTATTTTCCTAGAGATTATCTAGATAAAGTTGTTTTAATTAGATAACTTCTATTGGGTTATTTGAATTAAAACTGAGACTTTATCCTATAGAATCTCGGGTGAAAAATAAAAGATTCGCTGAGATCTTTTTTCGGCAATTCGACATGTCGATCCTCAAGTTCGGCCTACCGATTAGGCAGTTCGGACATGTATGCTCTAAGGAGTAAAAATGTAATACGTTTTTGGAGACATTTTTAATCAATAAAGAATTTATTCATTTATATATACCAAATATTGTCCTCTTTACGTTCATATTTGTTGAATGTATGATAAGCAAACAGTAGTCTGAGACTGTCAGTCTAAACCCTAAGAATTGGGCATATGATGGGATGATTATGCGGAAGACACAATTCTTAGGGTGACGGTCTAAAACATATGATCCGCAATCGAGGGAATAAAGTTGGGCGCTTTATTCATGTAAAGATTGTTATGTTGTCTATATCCCTTTCGGGAGATGGTTTGTCTTGGCCATCGGAGTTGGACTCTGTGAATAGGGACATTGGCGCGTTGTCATAGTTGACGATGTGTTGGATTGGGACATAAAGTGAATTGATTTGGATTAATAATTCTGTCTTGGCAAATCGATTCACTTCAGACAATCATTTGTATTGTATCTTAATCCTGAGATGAATATGGGCCCGTTGTCTTGACTTGTGTCTTTTGATGTACCAATGGGTGACTCCCACATTTCTATAGTGGCATGCATGCCGGTACGTTGGAGGCATGACTCTTGATAGCGTAGACTTGTTATTCATAGATATGGAATCCATAGCTCCTCTTTAGGAGTAATGATATCCTCTTATATGCGTTGTCCTGTAATTAGAAAACTGAAGCGCTCAACCATTTGGATACATAGGTGTAACTGAATGGTATACTATCTTTGGATGGTAAGTTTTCTAATGGTGAGACAATGGAACGTAAGATAAAAATAATCGGGAAGGTAAGACAGAACTTGTCCTTAAGCCGATTATGGATGATCATATGGGGATGCGATACACTATGATATGTCATGGAGATTTAGCTACACGAGCTTCGTAATTCTATAAAGTTCGAGAGTGCAGCTCCAAGCTTTTAGTGGAGTAGCGTTGGAGTTGATAATTGTGAAATGTATATCTGGGATATTGGGTTTCATAATTATCATGAGCTTGAACTTTATAGGTCCATTTTGGTCCCCTTTGCTAGCTCACAAAATCCTGTAACGACACGGCGTGCTTTTCCAATAATTGGTGACTTATGTCAGATTTATCAGATTAGTTTAAAATTTATAAGAATCAAATAATTCATGTCTGTTTATCGGTTGAATTAATTATGTAAGAAAATTAGTTCAAGATGAACTTGTTGAATTATTGCGTTCGGGTAATTCTTGTCTGTTTATCGGTTGTTTTAATTTTGGACAATTAGAACAAGATAAACTTGTAGAATTATTGTGAATTAATTTATTTTCTTAGAGATTATCTTGATAAAGTTTGTTTTGATAAGATATCTTTTCTATTGGGCTATTTGAATCAAAACTGAGACTTTATCCTTTAGAATCTCGGGTGGAAAATAAAAGATTCGCGGAGATTTTTTCTCGGCAGTTCGGCCTGCCGGATGACGTGTTCGGCCTGCCGAACTGGCCTGTTCGGCCTGCCTATCAAAAAGTTCGGCCTGCCGACCGACGACAGTTAAGATTACGCGTTTTCACGCATATCTTATCAGATATTGATCCGAACTTGATTCTGTTTCGATTTTTTGAGACCTAATCTGATATGGACTGACCCTAGGACCAATAGGTATAAAAAGGGAGTGAGTCTAATGATTTACTTAGATCAATTTGAGAGATTAAGAGTGATACTCTTCGAGTGAGCATCTGAAAACACTCTGAGAGCTTTTGTTCACAAATCACGAACACTAGCTTTGGGTTCTCTCTGTTGGTTGGAAGGAGAGTCATCGGTGGAAGAGCTGTACGTGTGAGCCCACACTCACTCCGGTTGTGGATAGAGAATAGCAAAGAAGACCAGTTGGTTGAGGCTCTTCTGGAACGTTACTTCTCTACACAAGTCGCGGAGGTTCTTCGGCACACTGAGGTTAGTAAGATCTGTTTAATTTATACATATAACATGTTAAACTTGTGTTTTGGAAATTACTTTGATGAAATTTTTTTTTTAAAATTCCGTTGCGCACTTTGTTTCCAACACAGTTCGGCCTGCCGATGTACGAAGGATAAGATTATGCGTTTTCACAAGGATTTTATCAGATATTGATCTGAATTTGATTCTGATTCGAATTCTTTAGACCTAATCTGATAAGGACTGATCCTAGGCCCAACCTCTATAAATAGGGAATAAGTCACATAAGTTATTTAGATCAATTGAGAGATTAAGAGAGATACTCTGTTTGTGAGAATATGAAACTCCCTGAGAGCTCTTGTTCACAAATCACGAACACTAGCTTTGAGTTCTCTCAATTGGTTGGAAGGAGAGTCACCTAGAGGAAGAGCTATTCGTGTGAGCCCACACTCACTCCGATCGTGGATAGAAAATAGCAAAGAAGATCAGTTGGTTGAGGCTCTTTTGGAATGTTACTTCTCTTCATAGATTGTGGGAGTTCTTCGGCAGTCAAAGGTTAATAAGATCTAGTTATTTTATGCATATAGCATGTCAAATTTGTGTTTTGAAAAATACTATGATATAAATTTTTAAAATTTTGCTGCGTACTATTTTTTCAACAATATATTACTTTTTGAATTCGTTACGTTTTAAACATTTACGTAGACGTTTATATTATATAAATATATGTATATTAAAAGTGATCCAGTTTTTTTTTTAAAAAAAGTAAACGTAAGTTTATGTTTATGAAAACAATTATATATATATATATATATATATATATCTAAATAAAAGTTTAAAGAATTTTTTTGGTGATTCGTTTTTAGAATAACAAAAGGATAAGAAATGTAGATTATATTCCTTCCCCATATATCTGATATAGTGGTTATTTCAAATTTGAATTTAATTAAAAAATAACTAATTACTCAGATATAAAAAGATAGAGATAACAGTTGACTCAAATAGATCTATCATTCACGTTGCTTTTGTAGAATACTCAAAGAGAAAAACTGAGAGTTCTTCTTTAAAAAAAAAAAAGTCCGCTATCTCATGTATTGAGTACATAGCAGATTCAGAAAAGTGTGAGACTAATTTATTCTTAAAGTTTGACGCCCACTCGTCTTTCCACTGGTGTGGAGGCTTGGCTTGAAAGATCGTGATGTCAAAGAGGAAAGCTAAGATACCCTGATAGTCTTCAAAAATGTTGGTAAAAATTCCCAAAGATTTCTATTATTAATTAAAATTATATAGCTATTCCCGATGAACAAAGTTTTCAGAAATTTTTTGTTTGTCAACGATTCGTTCCTTCAACTGCCTTTTTATATTTTATTCCAACACAATATACGGTCAACTTGCAAAAGCCACCATCAAATGACTAAATTTATAAATTATAATTTTCAATTTTTTTAAAAAATAAAGACTTTATTATAACTCTTATTTAGATTTTCTAAAAAGAAAAAATTTTCTAGCAAGTCTTCATTATATATTTATTGCAAATTTCATCACAAGTATTGCAATTCTCAATTGCCTATTGCGATTGTCCCTTTTTTTCTCCGAGTGTAGAATCACTTTACTAATTGGATATGTAATTCGTATTAAACATTTTTATCACTTGCGATTGTCTCTTTCCTTTTTTGGCCAAGCATGATTGTCTCCTTCTTTACTCCAACAATCCAATAAAAGACGTGTTTGTGGTTCCCTTTTAATAGACCCACCATTCGATAAGAAGAGAACCAAATCAAGAGAGCACCGATAAATATCAGAGGTGATGAGCTTGATGACAGTGTCCCCGAAATAGAGGGAAGAACAAGAAGTCACCAAGAAAAATCAATCTCATTCGAAGATCCATTGAAGAGTAGCGATCTTCCTTCCAAATATTCGGCAAAAGATCCAATATTTGATAGAACGCAAAAATCTCCTCTTTTCTTAGCCGAGTTTTTTTTTTTTTTTTTGGGTTTGGGTGGTTTAAGGAGGTGGTTATGCTGGGAACATGGTTGTTCACATTCAATTCATGAATGAATTGAGATGTATTATTGTGATGATGTATAATTGGATTTTGTTTTCTAAGAGAGAGAGGAAGAGCAATGAGAAATCGCTCTAGGAAAGGGAGGTCACGAGAAAGAAAGAGAAAGCAAAGGAGAGAGAAAAGTTTAAGATTTTGTATTAAGTTTATAGTGTGTTTGGAAATATCATTTTAATTTATTAGTTTTTTAATTTTTACAAGTGTAAAAATATAAAGCCCTTATTTATTATACTGTTTTGTTTTTAATTTATTAGCTTTAATTATATTCCCAAAGAAACTCTAATTTATGCACTTTTAATCGGTTGAACAAGTTGCCTATTTTTTCTAATTAATTATTCATCTTAGTTGGGTTGTTAGATTTAATCCAACAATCACCATTTCTCCACAATACCAAGCCGGAAATTCCAAGCCCAACGCTTCTAACCCGTTGAACATGCTACCCATTTTTCCTAATTAATTATTCATTTTTTAAACTTTGGAATTGGACGGTTAGATTTAATCCAACTATCACCATTTCTCTACAGTATCGTAATACAGTGTTAACTGTGTTAATTAGTTGACAATTCCTAAAAGTTAACTCTTCTAGGAAACTGTTAAATTTTTATTAATTTCTGTAATTTTTTTTTTAATTTCATATGTTTCTCATATGATTTTTTCGTTAAAAACTAAATAATAGTGGTATTAATATTTTTTTGTTGATGCTAAAAATGATCTTTGAGGTTTACTCATAATTTCACTTTATTCTGTAACATTTAAAAAGTCTCATTCTAGCACTAATTTAGAACTTTGTTTCAGTTAATATATTTAAATATTTAGCAAAAAAAATTTAAAATATCCCATTTTAGTCCCTATTTTTAACATTGTTTCACTTTTCGTCCCTCCATTAGCTAAGAGTTATTAGGGGCTTAAATTTGAAAACTTTAAAAGTGCGAAACGAATTTAACAATTTCCACGCATATAATTGAAATGAAAAAAGTTTATTATATTGTTAGTTACATGAATTTTAATTTAAAAAGGTAAGTTTAATTTCTAATGTTAGTGTATAAGTATTGACTAATCGTGAAGCTTAAATAATAAGCTAAGCATTCTTATACTGGAACTAAAAATTTTGACACCTTTTTTTTAATTAAAATTCATCTTTTTGGTTTCAGTTACATGCGTCAAAGTATTTATATTTAGTTTCCTAGTTTAGATTTTTTTTTTAAATTTTCTTCCCTAATAATAATACATTACCAACAAAAGAACCAAAAGCGAAACAAAATAATAAATTAGAGACAAAAACAAGAGATTTTAAAAGTTTTATTTCACACTAATTAGTGGAGATACCAAAATTGAATCAAAATATAGTAACTTTAGAACCAAAATAGGACTATTTTAATGTTAAGAAATAGAATGAAACTAATAAACCTCACAGACCATTTGTGAGATTAATCTTTAATATTTTTTTTTTCATTTCTTACGATGGAATTCTTTAGCTCTTTCTACAACTTTAGAAACTTTGAATTTAAACATTCTAGTTGACCATATGTCCACTGTTCATTTTCTAAAAAGATTTTCACAAAATCGTGGAAACATGGTTACGGTGCTGATCGTATATTACAAAAATTCTCTCTTAAAACTTATTGTAAAAATATGCTATAGATGATATTAATTTACACTTAAATAAATATACGCATAACTTTATATACCCGAATGAAGACAAGAGATGAAATTCTTCTAATGAGTATGGACGTTCTTAAGACGAAACTACCGTCTTCCTCGCATAATCCTTGACACTAGAATGGACGCACGTGTAGGTGTTGGAGGAATATAGTTTCTAGAGGGATCACTCAACTTGATTTAGTCACTCATAAATCTCAACAAATGAGCAAAACGAGTCTTGGGATATAGAACTTTTCTTCATTCTCTTTTCTCTCTCTTACATGCCTATAAGGGGAGGATTTAGTAGAGTATTTAGTCTCTCAAAGACTCACTAGTGTAATTTTATAACTAGAGGAGGTCTTTATTTTTAAATCATGAGAGAGTCAATTAATTTTGAGAGTTTGCTCGATTTTAATTTTAATATCAAAGATAAAATTAAATCAAAAAGAATATTTTCTCCTTCCATATACTGCTATTGGCACCACACACACAAATATCATATCTATTTGTAGCGCCAATTCAAGGAGAGGGAGGAGAAAAAATTTGCTTGTTACTTAATCTTATTTGTTTCTATATTTAATTTCACATATTTTAATTAAATCAAATGTATTCAATATTGGTAATTCTAAATATTGAAACTTTGTAAACAAACTTTGATGCGCACAAAAGACTTTCCATTTGTGCTAATGGTGACACACATAGTGGGACCCTCCCATTGTGTATGCCACACATAGTGGGACCCACCAACTATGTGTCTTCCAAAATTAATTATTTTATTATTAAATAATCTAATTATTTATTAATTATAAATTAAATCATAATTAATTTATTTTGAGTGATCTTTAATTTAAAATTCTATAATTTTAAATTAATTATTTAAATCAATAATTTCACTTGTCCAAATAGTATTTACAAGGATGGTAGAGGACTAATGAATCCATAATTTCAAGCCCCAATAAAACCAATATATTAAATGTACTATTTAGTTAATATATTACTCTTTTATTAATTCTAATGTAACTCCACTAAATACTTGAAATTGCACTCTCAAAATTGTACATATTTAATTACTCATTTCTTTGAGTCTTCTATTTGATATAGCCATTATATATAAGTCGATCGTCCATAAATAATTCATAATTAGAGCTAGGTAAAATCCGTTAACCTCTTTAATTACTTCTTTATCTTTAAATGCCATTGATTTTCTAACGAATTACAAATTCATGAACTTAATCATAAATTGAGTGTTCTTATTATTCAAGCCCTGAATTAATACTCAAGAAAATTATTTATCTGTTTTCCGTTAAAGAATGAATGGATTGTTGGAAAACGATACGCAACATAATTTTTAAAAATTTAAATTGAAGTCTTTTCCAAATAACAAGTTTGATATGCTAAGTACTTAAATTAATAACAGATCTTACGTACCTCTTTTGTATATCGAAGTCTGTAGAAAAACTGAGAAAAGAAGAACATTCTAAAGAGCCTTAACCAACTTGTCTTCTTTGATCTTCTTTATCTATGATTAGAGTGCAGGTGCTCGCACGGCGTATAATCTTCCTCTGGTGACTCTCCTTCCAACCACTTAAGAAAACCAAGAACTAAGATTCATGATGTTGAACAATAGCTCTCCGAGAGCTTTAGAGTTTCTCTCACTAGAGAACTCACTCTCTACTTGTCAAATGAACCAAGGAACAATAAAAAAATAGCTCCCCTTTTATAGTGGTCAGATATGAGGTTAGTCCTTATCAGATTAGGCTTCAAAATACAAGTTTGAATAAGTTTTTGATTGAAAAAGGCCCGAACAGATTTTCTGTTATCCAGATATGGTCGACTACAACCTATGTATCATGGACTTCAAACCAGATTCAAAGTCTAACTCCTCAGGCTGATCTTATCAATCCAATCTCAACCAATTAGATAAATCCTATCTTATTGGACCCGGGTATCCTTTATAGAGCCTTAATTTTAATTCAAAAAACCCAATAGAAAAGTTATCTGATTAAAATAGTCATATACAGATAAACCTATACAAATAAAATATATTCAAATAATTCAACATATTTATCTTGAATTAATTCACAAAATTAATTCAACCAATAAACCAACATGAATTATTAAATCCAATTGGTTTCAATTTTAGCTAATCTAATAATTAACATAAGCCACCAATATGTAGGAAAAACATATCGTATTGTTATGGGAATTATTATAAGCTAACAAAGAAGTCCTAATGGACATATATAGATAAAACTTCTATAATTATAAAATAGCATATCCTAGATATATATATTTTATAATTATCAATTCTAACGCTATTCTACTAAAAGCTTAAAGCTGCACTCTCGAACTATATAAAATTATGAAGCTTAATAAACTAATCGTCCATGACATATCATAATGTGTAAAATCCCTATAGGATATTCATAATCGGCTTAAGGATAAATTCTGTTTTACCTTCCTGTTTATTTTTATCTTATGTTCCATTATCTCAACATTAGAATACTTACTATCCATAAATAGTATACCATTCAATTACACCTATGTATCTGAATGGTTAAGCACTTCAATCTACCAATTACATGATAATGCCTATAAGATAATATCATTAACTCTACAGAAGAGCTATGAATTTCATATCTATGAACAACAGGTCTACGTCAATCTAAGAGTCATATCTTCATCGTACCGGTATGCATGCCATCATCAAATTAGGATGTCATCATTTGATACATTAAAAGACACAAGTCAAGAATATGAGACCGTTGTTTATTTCAGGATTAAGACATAATACATATGATTGTCAAAAAATGAATTGATTTAAAACAAACAAAATTATTAATCAAAATAATTCAGCTTTTTGTTCTGATCTAATATATTGTTACTTATGACAATATATCTGTAACACCTCGAAATTAATTAAGTGGTTTTTGTATATTAAATGGTGGATTAGTGTGCCTTGATGATGCTTTAATTTAATCTGATCATTTTCTAAAATTTCTAAATTAATGTTATTTTTTATTATTTTAATGATTTTTAATTACTCTTAATTATTTTTATTTGTTATTTTGAATTTTGGAACAAAATAATTTGTCAAGTTCCAACCATGTCTTTTTCAAAACCGTGGGTGGTACACGGTTTCTTTTCATTGGTTTTGCTCCCATTCCCTCTATTTATCTCTCCTTCTCTCTCTCTCTTTCTCTCATTCTCACTCAGCTCCCTCTCTTTTTCTCGTCTCTCTCTTTCCCTCTCTCACAGCCCCACTTTCTCTCTCTTCTTTCACTAAAAATTTTGATTCAAAATCAAGCCAAGCTTTAGTTTTCAGTGGATTGAAAGCTCGGGAACGTGTTTGAACGATCAAAAACACGATTTAAAGCTTAAATTCAAAGGTTAGTTTTCAAAATCTCAAACTTTTTCAATTTTTTTCAAATTTTCTTGCATTTTGAAATCCAAGCATCCTTAGGCTTAGAAAACCTTTAATCCAAGTTAGAGAAACTTAAAATAACTAAAATCTAAGCTTAATTTGAAGAAAAACGGATTTAAATCAAGATTTTTCATTTTTCTCTATTTTCCTCCATTTTTGGAGTTATTCAAAATTTTGATGTAAATCTTGTTTTAAAGTATTAAAAAGTAATCTACTATGTTTTTCTATCAATTATGATCATTATTTATGCTTGGAAATTGAGAAAACATGTTGAAATTGAAGATTTGAGCTCGGGGAGGCTGAGACTCGGGTTTTAGAACATTCCAGAATTTCCCAATTCGGCAGGCCAAACTTGAATTTTGGCAGACCGAATTCATGAGTTTGCCAAGCCGAATTCATACGTCCGGCAGGCCGAACCTGGAAAAGTTCAGCCAACCAGACTTGATTTGTCGGCAAGCCGAACCAGGGAGACCGACAGGCCGACCAGGCATAGTAAAAATTTGTTCTTTTTTCACCCCTTTTCACCTTTTTGGAACCTCGATTGAGATTTTAACATTATAGTACGATTTTATAAACACAAATGGCACACTAGGACACCATGAGATAGCTTAGCAACATAGGATATCTTAAGCGAGATACTGATAGATCTAGTTCCTATTTAAGGCATCGTTCATGGTTTCGTGGACCTAATGCATAGTGGAGCGGGACTGCGGTGCTAAATTGTGACAGCAGATATTGAGGTAGGGCTTTTACCCCATTCCTTGGTAGCCAAGTTTTTAAATGATTTTGGCCTCAAAAATTTTTTTATCAAAATGTTTTAAATAAGTGATTCAAAAATGATTTTCACTGAATGTTTTTCATAAACAATAGAATAAGGAGATTTCTATAATGAATGTAAATGAATACACTTGGTAAATGGGATTTGAAATAATGATAGAAATGAACATAAAGGCATGATGCCATATCAGACATTGGGTCGTGTAGTGTGCGACCTTAGGGGCAGGTCCTGAAACCCAGCTGGGTCACTCCGGTGGTGTTATCTATGGTTTGCCCAAGAAAGAAAAAGGTATTTTCTGGACAAACTGTTTTCAATCAGATTTATTCAAATGAATTTATTTACTTAACTCTGTTTCTAATTCATTTCTTTGAAAGGTAAATTTTATATTTAAACTATTTTATTTGTTTTTAAAACATAGTCCTACTGAGCTTTCTGCTCACATTTTATTTGTTTTCAAATCTTCCCCTAGGTGGAATACAGCTTAGGATTGATGAAGGGTCCGCAGATCGGACTTATGACCAGTAAAAGACCTGGGTAGGTTGTTGTACAAATTAATCAAGACATGTAATTTTTTTTTCTTTCTTTCTATTTTGGACAGTGGTTGAAATTTAAATATTGTTGATACTATATGTGTGCACAACTTATAGGTCAGTGGGACCCAACATGTGTTTTCCCTTTCTTTATTAATTTACTTATTTTGTTTCGTTTTATCTTATCTGTTTAGTCATTATAAATGTTTTAAAATTTTACTTTTTTCTTAATTAAATAGATTCTTTAACCTGTGTTTTAATTTAATTTTTACTTAATTAACTTAATTAACCTGTCACGTCACCTCTCGTACTTCGGGACATGACAATATCAATGTTTCTACTCACGGAGTCCCACTCTAATAACCAAGACAAGTCATCTCTCGTTAGGAATATAGACAACATAACAATCTTAGTATGAATTAAGTGCCCAAATTTATTCCCTCAATTGCAGATCTTATCATTTAGACTATCACCTTTAAGATTCATGTCTTCTGCATAATCTATCCATCATATACACGATCTTAAAAGGTTTAGATTGACAGTCTCATACTTTTGTTTGCTTATCATACATTTAACACTAATGAACATAAAGAGGACAACATTTAGTATATGAATAATAAATTAACTCTTTATTGATATCCAAAAGCTTATTACATCATTTAATTCTTAGGGCACCTAGTCTAATATGGATTCCATCTTGTAATATTAACATTCACACCTACTTACTTCACTACACCTCCAGAATACAAGAAATAGGATTAGATTTTCAAATCCATATCAAGTAAATCAAAATACATGAATCAATAAAAAAGAGTTTACTAATAACTCAGGATTAAGATCATCTTATATATGATCATTAGTCGATGTGATTAAAACTTACTATATTTAATGAAAATTATTAGCTGTTCATATCACATTATGTCATGGTCCTACATAATCTCATTGTAAATAGTGCACTCATTTAATAACTCACTACATTAATAGTTCCAATAAGACCATTCTATTTTTAATAGAAATGACTTGTACTTGTAACGCCCGATTAAAGATTCCTTACTTTAATTAAATAACTAATTATTAATTATATGACTGATGATTTTAATTATCATCCCTAAATATTATTCTCTTATATATAATACTTATATACAATATTTAAGGTCATAGAGATAATTATGAAATTTTAATGGTATTTATAAAGTATTCAAAATATATATACGTAAATATAATGAATAAGTTCACTTTATTTATTTATATATATGTCATTTACAAAACATCATATGCTGTAAGGGCATCTATTCTACATATGTTGTAAGGGCATCTATTCTAACATTCATGTGATACCTTCAAATTCATTGTCTTGTTTTCTATTCTTTCTTATTCACCCTTTCGTAATGCTGGTATTACTAGACAATAAGACTAACTCAAACTCAAAGGCAAGACCTGAGTATCGGGTCCCATTTGAGTTTATACCAACAATTATTTTTTGAGAAGCAATTACAGTTAGAAAAATTTTATTTATCTTTTCCCATGAACATGGCAGGGCCGGTTTTTATTGCTATTCTTGTGCTAGAAGATTTCTCTTTAATATGCCCAGCTGGCCAGGCTCTTTATCATGATTAAGAGAATTCCTTCTACATTGGTTTTGGAAACAAGTCAACAATAAACATAAGCACCATTTTAGTATAGTACTATATGTTTAATATGATATTAGCTACACAATTTGTCAGAACAATATGTGTGCGTGAATGTAATGAACAAATGAATATCAATTAAATCAAATATTAGTTGGCGGGTATGTTTCAAAAAAAATGTTGGCAGGTAAGAATATAATTTATTGCAAATGAAAGTGAACTTGTACCCTTTTTTCTCTAATGTATGCCTCTAATTAATCTATTTCTCTCTCTCTTTTTTTTGTTAATAATTCTATTTTTCTATTGAAGGTGCGTAAGTTAACAGTAGCCCAAAGGAAAGTACAACCATCCATAAATTTAAATCGTTTTAGGTTTTTTAACATATTTATTAATTGCTGTACATGTTACTTCTTTAAACTAATTCTTTAGTCCTTTTATGGGGAAAAAGTGTTGCAAGTAGCGTTCATGACCATCTTTTTTTTTTTTTCTTCCGACGTATATGTGCTAAATTTTTTCAAGAACATTTTAGCTTGAATTGCAAAATAATTTTCTTTGTTTGTTTGTATTCCTAAATAGTAGGGAGGATGGCTACTGTATTAACCAAAATATTGAATAGAGTTGTAGTAATTGTATGGTTTTGATATGCCACTATATTCATCAAACCATTTGTGCCTCTTCTGAAAACTTCAAAAACTATCCCATCACATGCACCTTCATGAGCATGTTCCATGGTGATTCCAAGTGCTAGTTTCACGACAATAATTTAATATGATGACAGGGATAATTATGATAAATGAATTCTAAATCTCCTCATACTAAATATATGATTTTAAGTGATCTCTAATTTATCGGTTTTTAACCAAAACTAATTAATAACTTAGAATGATCCATATCGGTCATCAAAGAAATTTTATAAAATATATACAGGGCATGTGCATGCCATTTTTTTGTTTTTGTTTCTCTATAGTTCTGCGTGTCTTAATTAGAAAAGGATTATTTTAAAGTCACAGTTTCTATTATTTCAGTTGATTGTATGAACCTTCGTGTTTTGCACCGAAAACCTTATGATCTGATTCTGATGGATCTTTTTCAGATAAATGCTTTAGATGAAAGAGTTATGCCAAAAAAATTATGTTAGAACTTTTAAGAGTTTTTTTTTAGGGCACTTTTAAAAGAGTTGTGAAGCAACAGGATTGGGAACACAGTAGTCAAGAAAGATTATTTAAAAAAAAAAAAAAGCGCTTAACCAACGCGTAAGACCACGTTGTAATTGACGACTATCTAACTGGAACACGTGACCATGTTCGGATGGGTCCCACGACATTGGACCCCGTTGCCCAGATGCCTGCATCTTTTTCGTAGATCCATGTGCGCATGTTAGCCACAACCAGACTCAAGCCGGAGCAAGGACACCTTGGTTTCCCCCTTCAAGCACCTGCCAACGTGGCTCTGCTCAAGTGGCGCTTATGTGATGTTTGATAACATGGCTCCAACAAAAAAAAAAAGTCATTTTTTCTATCATCCGATTTAACTTATTGCTATTTTAGTTTAAACTAACAATCTAGATATTAATAATTTATTTTTCTCTTTTTTTTTTTCCGTAAAAAATGTCTATATTTTAGTATCTCTGGCTTTAAAATTTTTCATTTAGGCGATGCCTGACTCTATTTGGGCACATGAAATGACAATTCCACCCTAACAATTAAAGAAGAAAATTATTATGTTATTAAAATACATAAAATCTAAAAAAAAAAAAAACTCAACAAAGAAACTAAAATAATTTTAGATATACCTAAAATCTCTCTCTCTCTCATCCCTTTCTCTCCCTGTCGATCTACTCCCCATCTCATTCTCGTCGGGATGAACGCTGGTCGTTCTCCCTTATGAACTCCGTCGACAAAGGAGATCTCCATGTGGCAGAAGAGCTCGCGTCGCTGGTGGTAAGGGATCGTACTAGATTCGCATCGGCTTAGGGTCTTGGGTAATTCATATTCCTGGGGAGGATGCTCAATTTGTGAATTTTTGGGGGAGAGGCGGTGGACGGTTGGGTCTAGATGGAGATGGTGGAAAAAGGACAAAGAAAATCAAATCTTGGCCTGGTTTTTCCTTTTAAATTCTAACCAAAGAAAAGAGATAGAACAATAAAAACGAGAGGATACAAACACTTTTCCTCTTTTAATGGCGTTATTAAATTGGTGAGGTGTTAGTTAACGATTTGTTAGGTATTTAAGTGGACAGAAAAAGCAGATAAAGTAAATGAGTTCAACGCTAAAAACTTTGTTACTGCGCATTTCTATGTCGACGTAACAACCTACTATAAGAAGATTGACAAAATCGTTTTAGCATTTTTTAACCCTTTTAACATTTGGACCGTTAGATGTCTATTGACAACTTTGCCCCTCAAAGAGCCACCCATCCAGTCAAAAAGACAATAAACAGTATCTTCCAAACCAACAACTGTGAGTCTTTCTCCATGCATCTAATGTGGCAGAAGCTGGTTTGCAAGGCTGCCAATCCTGACACAATAATCTCTCCCCAGAAGCTTGCACATTGGTGAAGTTTCAACGCCAGTGGCGTACCATAGATATCGCTTATATATATATATAATTTCAAAGGACATTTATTCTTAGCAAAAACTGTTAATGAATGTGCTACACTGGCAAAATAAAAGGAAATTCTTTTTGTTGCTTTTCTAAGGAGTACTACAATGAACAATATGTTTAACGAGGATTAAAAACATGTAATAAAAAGATAAGACAACGGTTGCCCAAACTGTCGCATAATCAAAGACTTACAACAATGATTAAAAATCATTGTGAAAGTTCAATTTGGTGTAGTGATGAGTGAGTATTTTACTCACAAATCTAGTGTTTTTGAACTTAAGAATTTGTGGAAATCTCAGGTATTTTGTATTAGTTTGATATTTTTTTTTGTGCCTTTTTGGCAGAAAACGAAGAAAAGTTGATTTTAGTGGAAAATTGGTGCAAAAAAAAAAAGGGAGTTTTGAAGCCTTTCAAAGCAGCAAGACAGTACGCCTCGTGCGGCCGCTCAACAAGGTGCACGGGCCACAGGCCTTCGATGGGCCGCACAGCACAAAATTCTGCCTCGAGAAGCTGCGCGGCCCTAGTGACTTAGGCGTGCTGAGTGTTCTATTGTGGGCTAATCTCAGCCATTCACTCAATCCAAGGGATAAAATTGAACCCAAATTGAAGCCTTAGGACCTAAAACCCTAGAGAAGGGGACGTACTTTCCAAGGAAGATGGAGGAGACACAATTCTAGAGAGAAAAGCTTGAAGACTAAGGAACCTTAGAGAAATTCTTGGGAAATGCTTGAAGATCTCAAGTCTTGAAGATCATCACCATTAGAGTTTTCTCTTTCTGCTTCATTTTCTCTACTTTAGTTTGAAAATTTGTATTTGTGAATTTGTTTGAAACATGTTTACATTTGTGGATTTCATGATGTGTTTGGTTATTGACTTAGCTATGTTTAGCTAGATTTCTTATTCTAGGGCCTTGATGTAGCTCCACTTAACTCTGCTTGGATTATTGGTTAATTGATTATGAAGTTTTTATTTAATTCATTTGTCTCTTCATATGCTTAATGCTCTATTTTATTGAGATATAAATCAATGATTTTTCATGTATGATTTAATGCTTGAAAAAGATTATTTCATAGTCGGTTTTTGAGTACACGTTCATAAAGTTATTGAGTTTGAGAGAATCATTAGCACTTGATGATCACTTAGGACGCTTATTGAATATGTTAATGAACAAGTTAGCTAGAGATAGGGACTTACGTATCTACGTATATAAACTCATTTGCAATTGAGAAAGGGAATGAGTTGAGTTAATTTTCTTGATCGATGAATTAGGTGAAATGAATTAACAATTACCAATTAAAACAAACATACGTAGAGTAGAGTGAAATCAAGTCCCTAGGCTTCTCTCTGTATCGAATCTCCTTTTTTACAATCTTGAAGTTGTGTTCAATTTGTTAATTATTTGTTAAATTAGTTAATTTACTTTTAATTAGATTCACATTTTAATCCAACGTTATTATTGCCTAGATAAAATTGAGTTTGAAAACTCATAGTAATTAGTTTAAGATTCTAAAAATCAATCCTTAAGGACGATACTTAACCATTATGTCACTTTATTACATGCATGATCTGTATATTTGTGGAATAGTGTAACATGCGGTAAGGCCCAAACTTGACATTAGATGACAGTTTATGTGAAAACCATCAACTAAAGTGGACTTTTAACACCAATTTCTCGAAGAAATTGTACTACTTTCATCATTTTTGTATAGGTGGCCTATTCATGTGTGTTATCTATGTTATTTGGCCTTATAATTCCCTGATTGCAATCAATAAAATGTATCATAAAATTTACAAATAACTAAATACAATAATAAAACTTCAATAAATAGTTTATTTATTGTTATACAAATTTTTCCTATTCCTAAATCACCTCGAACAAATGGGCATTAGTGTAATATCCTATTACAAAAAGGCCACTAATCCCTTGAAGCATGATGTCTGCATATACCTTAGCACAAAGTTGTCGCATTTCTTAGTCTCTTTTTGTTTAGGATATTTCACAAAATAATTATTTTAAATATGATTCACACAATTTTATGTTTCAATTTGTATATGTACTAGAATACGTTCCTTTGGTATGCGAAACTTGGCTATGCTTCTACTTCAATGGAATATTACTTGACTTGTTATATTTGACTTCCATTCATTTAAGGCCCTAAATACATTGGTTAAAATACAATTGATACAAATGTGTTATAATTTAGCATTGATAATTATTATAGTAAAGACAAATAAATTTACAGTTAAATCAATATTTTGAACTCTTACATATTTGACGGCCAAGTGGATCTACCCATACTATCATATCTTGAAAGGGAGAAATGAAGATCAACATCCAATGGCCCCCTTCATTATACAACATGAAATAAATTTGGTTGGGTTCTACGATATCCAAAAAGTGGCGGAGTTTCCTAACTCCTTCAGTCCTAATCTCCGTATTTCCTAATACAGAAAAAGTGAGCATTAGGGAGTTGAATCTAATTTGGCTGAAAGCCTCGCATTTCAAATTTTGCAACACATCCATTACTATTGCTCTTCTTTTCCTATATTATCAAAATTAAATGACCCTGTTTTTTCGAATTCATACCCGTCTAAGGGCTCAAAGGTGAGTTCATCCTCAAAGAAAATTATTATCCAATATATTGAACCAATATAATGTTAGTATGCTTAGAAAAAATTTCATTGAAAAAAAATAAAATCGTAGCAGAATAGATTCTTAATTTTTTTTTTAAAACTATAGAATCCATCTTATGATGCTATATACAATAATTAAATAAAAACTTGAACCTAGGAGTTTGGCAAACACTCTAAATGATCAAGTATTACAAAATCTTCAACTCTTCCTTGCTACTCTTATCTCTCTAAATCAAAAGGTGTGTAGGTATCAGTGAACCTCTTTGGATGATCTCCTTCTAACCGCAAAGCTTCTCAAAAGCTTTAAAGGCAAAAGCTCAAGAACACTAGATGGGGGCAAAAGAAAAGTCTATTAACAAGATAACCTCTAACGTCTATTTATAGATACATATATAGGTTGGAGTGAAATGGGATTCAACCTTTTCTACATATTGTCTATAGGTGGTGGGCGTGTAGATAATCCCTCCAATGGGAGGATGGCACGTGTCAGTCCTTCATCTTATCTATGTATTCAAATTTCATCTATTGTGTTATCTAAGATCCTATTTGGGTTCAAATTGATATTTTTATTTTAACAATTAAAATAAATATTTCCCATTATTATCTCAATTATTTATTATATTTGATAAAATAAATAATTTCCTGTGCAGTTTCTATTTTAACAAATAAAATAAATATTTTTATGTATATTAATAATTGTCATGTTGCATGAAAATCATGTGACCTAATTATCTTATCACATCATGAAAAGCATGCCCACTATGCCACCCTGGCACAATGTTGGCACCATACACACTATTATATGCACTATGTATGATTTTCAAATCAGCCCCTACTAATTGAAATCATTTAAGAAATTTCCATTAATCCATCTAAAAGAATATTATAGAGCTAGCCAATGGACCCAATAGATATATATAGTTTAAGTTCTAATAATTTCTTGTGATTCAATTATATCATAATTAAATTTATAATAATTATAAACAAGACAAAATATCCATTTTTATCTGTCTATTGTAAACGAATTTCTATACTAAGTACCATATTTTCATATTTTCTATATTATGAACCCTTATTATATATTATTATGTACTTTCACTAGTATTGTAACCTTCTATGATATTTGTATATAAATATATGTGTAATAATAATAATGTATATAGAGGATAATAACATGAATGTTATTTATTAATTATGCAATACTTTAAATCTTATATTGTCTAATTGGAATTCTACATTATGCCTTAAAAGTGCCAATCCCAACTTATAATATTTTAATAAAGGATTGAATAGCAAAACAACAACATATACAATCTAATTAACTAAAAATTATTTATGATCAACAAATTCAAAAAAAAAAGAAGAAAACATATAAATACCTAATTAACTAAAAAAAATAACTAAAATTAAAAAACATGTTTAATAGAAACTCATAGTAAAACTAATATAGTAATTGACATAAACAAAATAATCTAAACAAATAATCTAAATAATAAAAACCATAACAAGATTTCAACGTTGATTACAATACACCCTATCTAACATATTAACATTGAAAACACACTAACATTGATTAATATGGTGAACAACTACTACAAAACTAAAGCTAAATAATAAAAACTAGAACTACATATATAAAACTAAATAATGAAGAAATAACTAAATACCTAACTAAATAGTAAAAAAAAAAAATTAAATAACTAAATAATAAGTAATTAAAACTAAACAGAAAAAATTAAAAGTCCAAAGACTAACCAAAGAGCGACGACTATTGTCGCGGTCAACACTTGGTGCGATGTGAGGTGACAGCTATCTAACAGCTTGGTACGACATGACAAAGATGAAGATGTGACAAAGACAAAGAGATGGCTGATAATACTTAAAAATGTATATGATCATGAGTTGAGAATAATTTACTTAACATTTCATTTGTTATTAAAACATCTAACTAAGCATTTTTGCTTGTTTGCAGCTTTGTAGTATGTTTTATGTGAAATATATTTAATTTCATGTTTTTACTGTTTAACTTAGTTTTAATTTAATTTTATGCTAAATGGGTGTTTAGTAAGATTTACGTATTTTTAGTAATTTTTATTTTGTAAAATAATTATTTTCCTCATGTTTATTTGCAAGAAAGTTTGATTTAGGGGCAGAAATGAAGTGAAAATGCAAAGAAAATTGAACTTGGAGTCTAAGAATTAATTCCAGAAAAATTTGTGTAAGAACTTTTTGAAAAAAGATGTGTCGAGCCTCCTCGCCACGCTAGCTGAGTCGCTCTACTCCTCGTGGTGCCTGAAGCCATGCCACATCAAGCTAAGGAAACCTAGCCCTGACAAAGGAGGGCCCACCCACATGGGCTAAGTAGCCCCAGCTACTTCTGTGTGAGGGCATGTGCACAGCTGTCCCGTGCAACCCAAAATCTAACCATCCAGTGCACGGACAAGACCCAATCTAACGGTTACCAAAGCTTCAAGCTGGTCCACCATATCTCTTTGCCCTTAAGCCAGAAGATCATATAATTAAAGGCCCAAATCATGCCATCCTTGCCCTCCCATGAGTCTCGAAGCACCAGATTTTACACTTAAATTCACACTTTTACCAGCTAGAACCAAAGGATAAAAGAAGAAAAAAAAAAAAGAAAAAAAATTTTGTTGTCAGCCTTTAACAACCGAGGGAAGAATAATACAGAATCAATGAAACTTTATTTATTGTTAGACATAGTGCCTGAGTAAAATTTTGTAATATGTTTTTGGAAATATTTTATTAATAAAGAGTTTATTTATTGTTTATATATCAAATATTGTCCTCTTTAAGTTTATTTCTTCTGAGACTGTCAGTCTAAACCTTTAAGAATCATGCATATGATGGATAGATTATACATAAGACATGAATTTTAAAGGTGATAGTCTAAATCACAAGATCCACAATCGAAAGAATAAAGTTGGGTGCTTTATTTATGCTAAGATTATTATGTCGTCTACATCCCTAAATGGGAGATGACTTGTCTTTATCATCGTAGTGGGACTCTATGATTAGAAACATTGGTGCATTATCATAGGTGACGATGTATTGGATCGGGACAAAAAGATAAATTGATTTGGTTAATAATTCTGTTTGTTCAAATCAATTCACTCTAGATAATTATATGTGTTGTTTCTTAATCCTAAAATGACTAATGGGCTTATATTCTTAACTTATGTCTTTCGATATACCAAAAGGTGACATCCTAACTTAATGATAGTATACATACTGATACGTTGGAGACATGACTCTTAATTCACGTAGACTTGTTATTCATAGATATGGAATCCATGGCTTTTTTTTAAGTTAATGATATTCTCTTATATACATTATTCTGTAATGGAAAGACTAGAGTGTTCAACCATTTAGGGTTACTACAGAAATCTAGGGTCACCGTTGTCAAAAATGAAGATAATGAGCAGATCCCTACTCAAGTTCACACCAGGTGGCGCATTTGCCTTAACTACTGAAAGCTTAACACAGCAACTCGTAAGGACCACTTTCCCCTGCCATTCATCGAAAGATTAGCTGGTTACTCTCATTACTGTTTTCTTAATGGTCACTTAAGTTATAATCAAATTTTCATTGCACTAGAGAACCAAGGGAAGACAACATTCACTTGCCCATTCAAGGCATTTGCTTACCGATGTAATGCCCCCTTATGGACGTCACAGATGTCATTACTTACTTTCATATAATACTTTACTTAAAGTCAAACCAGATAGTTTGAAATCATAATCCAGGATCCATGCATACTTACATAAAATTTTTTTTATATATAATAATCCATCTTTAAAACATTAAATTACTTAATCACAAACGTTCTTTAAATATCATATCAAACCATTAGAAGAAGAAACAATCTTTTTTAAAAGATAACTTAGAGGAAACGTTCTTAACAGATCGGCAGGCCGAACTTGTTTGTTCGGCAGGCCGAATATGTCCAGCAGGCCAAAGTCAGACTTTGGCAGGCCGTCCGAGGCTCTGCAAAAACTGGATTTCAAAATCAAAACTTCATTGTTTAACGCGGAAGACCAAATTTTAAAAATGATAAAATAAAATATTAAAACATAGTTCTTATATGTTTAAAACATAACAAATAAATATGTCTAATTTATAAACCATAGCTTATATCATAAAACTTGCATCATTGGCGTTCTTCCGGTTACAATTTATCTTCCTTATGCTCACACGCCTTCCCATGTCCTCCGCCTAACCCATGACTTTCTTACCCTTGTCTGCAACATGATATAAACTTGAATAAGCTAAAGCTTAATAAGTACATATAATTCTCACAATTTAAAAACATTTCATAAACATCATCATCATCATCATGTCATAATAGTGCATTAAGCACAATTTCATAGAAACATATCTTTCATTACACTGACCATATTATATTAAAACTTATTCATTTTATCTTAAGGGGCCCAAGTGTTACACCATAATCATCATTGCAGGCTCGCCGTCATGAGAGGAGAAGGGTAACTAATCCTAAACCAAACTGTTGGAAACACGGTACGTAGTGGAATTTTAAAAATTTTCATCAGAGTGATTTCCAAAACACAAGTTTGACATGCTATATGTATAAATTAGACAGATCTTACTAACCTTTGTGTGAAGATTCTCTGCAACCTGTGTAGAGAAGTAACGTTCCAGAAGAGCCTCAATCAACTGGTCTTCTTTGCTATTCTCTATCCACAACCGGAGTGAGTGTGGGCTCACACGTAGAACTCTTCCACCGGTGACTCTCCTTCCAACCAAGAGAGAGAACCCAAAGCTAGTGTTCGTGATTTGTGAACAAAAGCTCTCAGGGAGTTTGAGGATGCTCACTAGAAAAGTATCACTCTTAATCTCTCAATTGAGCAGAGCAAATCATGAGACTCACTCCCTTTATATAGCCATTGGTCCTGGGGTCAGTCTTTATCATATTACGTCTCAAAAACTCGAAACAGAATCAAGTTCATATCAATATCTGATAAGATCCGCATGAAAACGCGTAATCTTATCTCCCGTTGATCGGCAGGCCAAACAGCCTGATCGACAGGCCGAACAGGCCCCATCGGCAGGCCGACCACGTCATTCGGTAGGCCGAATTCCAGAGAAAAATCTCCGTGAATCTTTTATTTTCCACCTGAGATTCTAAAGGATAAAGTCTCAGTTTTGATTCAAATAACCCAATAGAGAAGATATCTGATCAAAACAAACTTTATCAAGATAATCTCTAAGAAAATAAATCAATTCACAATAATTCTACAAGTTTATCTTGATCTAATCTATCCAAAAGTAAATCAACCGATAAACAGACAAGAATTACCCGATCCCAATAATTCAACAAGTTTATCTTAAATTAATTTTATTACAAAATTAATTCAACCAATAAACAGACATGAATTATTTGATTCTTACAAATTTTAAACCAATATGATAATTCTGACATAAGTCACCAATTATTGGAAAAACACGCCGTGTCGTTACAGGATTTTGTGAGCTAACAAAGGGGACCAAAATGGACCTATAAAGTTCAAGCTCATGATAATTATGAAATCCAATATCCCAGATATATTTCACAATTATCAACTCCAACGCTACTCCACTAAAAGCTTGGAGCTGCACTCTCGAACTTTATAGAATTACGAAGCTCGTGTAGCTAAGTCTCCATGACATATCATAATGTATCGTATCCCTATATGATAATCTATAATCGGCTTAAGGACAAGTTCTGTCTTACCTTCCCGATTATTTTTATCTTACATTCCATTGTCTCACCATTAGAAAACTTACCATCCAAAGATAGTATACCATTCGGTTACACCTATGTATCCAAATGGTTGAGCGCTCTAGTTTTCCAATTACAGGACAACGCATATAAGAGGATATCATTACTCCTAAAGAGGAGCTATGGATTCCATATCTATGAATAACAAGTTTACGCTATCAAGAGTCATGCCTCCAATGTACCGGCATGCATACCACTATTGAGATGTAAGAGTCACCCATTGGTACATTAAAAGACAAGTCGAGACAACGGGCCCACTATTCATCTCAGGATTAAGATACAATACAAATGATTGTCTAAAGTGAATCGATTTGCCAAGACAGAATTATTAATCCAAATCAATTCACTTTATGTCCCGATCCAACACATCGTCACCTATGACAACGCGCCAATGTTTCTATTCACGGAGTCCAACTTCGATAGCCAAGAGAAACCATCTCCCAAAAGGGATATAGACAACATAACAATCTTTATATGAATAAAGCGCCCAACTTTATTCCCTCGATTGCGGATCATATGTTTTAGACCGTCATCTTAAGAATCGTATCTTCCGCATAATAAGTCCATCATATGCCCAATTCTTAAGGTTTAGACTGACAGTCTTAGACTACTGTTTGCTTATCATACATTCAACAAATATGAACGTAAAGAGGACAAGATTTGGTATATAAAAATGAATAAATTCTTTATTGATAAAAATGTCTCCAAAAACTTATTACATTTTTACTCCTTAGGGCATACATGTCTAACAATCTTCCACTTGCACTAAGTGAGTAAATACAGCAAATTTCGCATCCCCATAGCTTCCACATGCCTCTCGAAGACTCTAACAGTAATTGTCTTCGTAAATGGATCAGCTAAATTGTCCTCTGACGCGATCTTGCACACCGTGACATGCCCGCCCTCAACGAAGTCCTTTATCACATGATACTTCCGATCAATATGCTTACTCTTCTTGTGAAATTTTGGTTCCTTAGCATTAACTACCGCCGCACTGTTATCACAGTACAGTGATACCGCTTTATCCATACCAGGAACTACCTCAAGATCCCCAAGGAACTTGCGGAGCCACATTGCTTCTTTCAAAGCATCACTATCCGCCACATACTCGGCCTCCATCGTTGAATCCAAAGTGCAATCTTGCTCCGCACTTCTCCAACTGATGGCACCGCCGCCCAGAGTAAACACAAACCCTGAAGTAGATTTCCTAGAATCCAGACAGGATTGAAAATCTGAATCAATGTATCCTAGAGGAGTCAGGTCCTCACCCGAATACACAAGCATATACCCTCGAGTCCTTCTCAGGTACTTGAAAATATGCTTTACCACAACCCAATGGTTTGGTCCTGGATCCGCTTGAAATTGACTTACAAACTCGACCGCATAGCTAATATCCGGTCATGTGCAAAGCATGGCATACATGAGACTACCTACTGCCAAAGCATAAGGCACCTTCTTCATGTATTTTCTTTCTTCATAAGACTTTGGAGAGTCTTTCTTAGAAAGAATAATTCTAGACCTAGATGGTTGCCCACCTTTCTTGGAATCCTGCATTGCAAACCTCTCAAGAATTTTATCTATGTAGCCAGCCTATAACAAAGCTATCATTTTGTTCTTCCTATCCCGAAAGATCTTGATATCGAGAACAAAATTAGCCTCACCCAAGTCCTTCATGTCAAACTGCTTGGTCAACCATAATTTGACCGATGATATTGCCCCAACGTCATTGCCAATTAGCATAATGTCATCTACATAGAGCAGTAGAAAAACCACATTCCCATTCTTTATGTGTTTGTAAACACATGGTTCATCCACATTTTGTGAGAACCCATAAGTCTTGATCACTTGATCAAATCTTATGTTTCAAGAATGAGATGCCTGCTTAAGTCCATAAATTGACTTTAGCAGCTTACAAACCTTACCCTCTTGACCCGTGACCTTGAACCCGTCTGGTTGTTCCATAAAAATAGACTCATCAAGATAGCCATTTAGAAAAGCCGTCTTGACATCCATCTGCCAAATCTCGTAGTCGAGAGCAGCAGCTATGGACAAGAGAATCCAGATGGAAGCATTGCTACTGGCGAAAAGGTTTCCTCATAATCGATTCCTTCCTTTTGCGTATAACCCTTAGCTACTAGTCTAGCCTTTAAGTTTTTGACCTTTCCATCCACTTCTCTTTTCCTCTTGTAGATCCACTTACACCCTATGGGCTTTACCCCTTCGGGAAGATCCACAAGCTCCCAGACCCGATTAGTCTCCATAGAATTCATCTCTATATTCATGGCCTTTGTCCAGAGTCTTGAATCAACATCCTCCATTGCTTCTACGTAAGTATAAGGATCCCTATCATGTTCATCCGGTTCAGCCAAAAAGACCTCCCCATTGAACATATACCTCTCAGGTTGACGCCCGATCCTCCCACTACGCCGAAGCCGCTGAGATTGTTGTTCAAGTTTGTTTGGTTTTTCTACATCGATTGGAATGGTTTCATTCGGAACCTCCAGAGTGAACGGATCACCCCTTAACTCCTCAAGCACCACTTTGCTCCGAGGTTTAAAGTCGTCCATGTAACTCTCCTCAAGGAAAGTTGTATTAGTTGAAACCACGACTTTATTTTCCTTTGGGTTATAAAAATAACCCCCTTTAGTCCCTTTTGGATATCCTACAAACACGCAAACTTCCGAACGTGCTTCCAACTTATTCGGATCCTTAAACAGGACATGAGCCAGACATCCCCATATTCGAATATAGTTTAAGGATGTCTTCCTTCTTGTCCACAACTCGTGAGGAGTTTTAGGGACCGATTTTGAAGGCACATTGTTCAAAAGATAACATGCAGTTTGTAGTGCATATCCCCAAAAGGATAAAGGTAGTGATAAATAACTCATCATGGACCTAATCATGTCTAACAAGGTCCTATTCCTTCTCTCCGCTATGCCATTCTGCTGCAGCATGCCTGGCGCAGTCAAATGGGATAAAATCCCATTCTCTAACAAGTGTCCCAAGAACTCATCAGAAAGGTATTCTCCACCTTGATCAGATCGAAGTGCCTTTATGGGTCTACCCAATTGCTTTTCCACTTCAGCCCGAAACTCCTTGAACTTATCATAAGTTTCGCTTTTGTGGTGCATCAGGTACACATACACATATCTTGAGTAATCGTCAATAAAAGTGACGAAGTACTCATACCCTCCTCGTGCTCGGATGTTCATTGGTCTGCAAACATCACTATGCACAAGTTCTAGAACCCCTTCGGCCCTATTGCCCTTAGACCCGTATGGTCTTTTGGTCATTTTACCCTCCAAACAAGATTCACATTGAGGTATAGATTCCACCTTTAAGTGACTTAAAGGTCCATCCCTTACCAACCTTTGAATCCTATTCAGGTTAATATGGCCAAGGCGCAAATGCCAAAGATAAGTCTTATTAGAGTGAGAAGTTTTAAGTCTTTTTGAGTCATTATCATTCATCTCAGCATTAAGCAATAAGTCCATCTTAGGTTCGATAAAATATAGATTATTTGCATCCATCCAGAATAGATAAAGATTTGCTTTTACGAATCACCACTTTTTCATTAAAAAGATACCACGTAGGAGTCTTAAATAAAGAAGAACAGAGATAGAGAAATTATAATTCCTTTAAATTATAGGAACATAAAAACAAATCTCGCAAAATTAAATTCCTTTATTTTAATTACACATAGTCAAAAGTTGACATCTCCCACTTGCTTCAGTCTTTTTTCTTTTCGAGACCAAGGATCCATTCTCCCATTCGAAGCTTGTTATAAGTATCTCACGGAGCAGACTTCTCGTTTCCTTTGATATCCCTGCAGAAGAAACACAAAAGATATTGCAACGGAATCTAATGACCCAGATGTCACGGGATTCCTCAACCATACAAGTTTCTAAATATAAAAGATCACACCTACCTCCCTTGGAAAGGAAGTCCTTGCAATGCTTCTTTATATGCCCGACCTTACCACAAAGAAGCACTTAAGCTTCTTTGGGTTCTTCTTCTTTCTTCTTCTTGCTCTTGGTAGCAAGGAATAGAAGACTTCCCTCTTGGCCCGTTGCTTCTTTCCATTCCCAGTTAGGATTGGAACCAGAAGCAGCTACCATGTTGGCCTCACCACCAGCAGGAGACTCCCTGATCAGCAGTTCAAACTCCTGTAACTGTTTCATCAGTTCTGTCAAGGTCATATCCCGTCTATTGCTTAATTAAAAGTAGCTCTAAACAAAAATTCCTTAGACAGAGTCTCAAAGACCATAGTCATCTGAGTTTCAGCATCGATGTCGGCTCCATTGGTTTGAGCCTCAGCGAGGTAACCCATGACCAACATCATGTGCTCCTTTACAGATGTCCCCGGTCTCTGTCTACAGTTTAAGAGTTTCCGAAGCGCCCCTTGCCGCTTTGTTATGGCCTGGCCTCCAAACATATCCTCAAGATTATCCAAGATCTGCTTCGCAGTCTCATAATCCTGATGTTGAGCCTGCAGCACGTTGTTCATGCTAGCCATAACATAGCAGCGGGCCTGATCATTAGCATCTTTCCAGCGTCGTACGCTTGGAATTGCTCATTACTTGAGTCTCCCGTAGGCTCGGGAGGACAAGGAGTTGTCAGTACATATTTCAGTTTCTCAAAGGATAGGACGATGTCCAGGTTCCGTTTCCAATCATTATAGTTCTCACCGGTTAATTGGTTTTTGTCAAGTATCGATGATAAAGCGTTTTTAGACATTTTCAATCTACAATAAAGAATCATATACCAAACATAAGCAAACATATAAATAATTTAGTAAGATAACACAATCATGTAAAATCATACAAATGTGTTTATGTGTCAAAACCTTGAAAATATCACAACCTCACGACGATAATTCCCAACTCAGAATTTAACAAGCTTCTAGGGGAGTCATGCCAAATTCAATCAGGAACACGGATCCCCTCTTGATTAATATGCCATCCAGGACCCGTATGATCCAGCATATACTAATAATCGTTTCTTTGGCCATTAATTTTATTAACAGAGCTCCTAGGGGAGGTTAATAATAAAATTAACGTGAGTGTATAACCACCGTTTCAATATTTTATCCATGATTTATAATCACCACCTAGGGGTGTGCAACCATAAATCATACTAAAATACCTTATCCTTTCAGAGATCCAATCTGGTACATGATAGAAATCCCTTCCTAGGGGTTGGGACCACCATGTTCTTCCTATGGACCAACGATGGAGGCCTTAGGTTCTCTCTTCGAAAACCTTCTCCCACTCAATCTTTTGAAGTCAAGGTTTTATTTTAAAATTATGCATGAACAATTTTAATATGAGCGGCACTCCCTATTCTATATGACATGTTATCAATATACATGGTAAATCATATTATAATGCAGACAAGCAAAGCAATCAAGCAAAGCTACAAGCAAATAATAATAACCGTAATATTATGGTTCCACCCTAGAGAATAGAAAAAATAAGATTACAAGAGAATAATCGAGACATTTATCGATTCTTCATCCTTGAATCCTCAAGCTGTATCCTTCTTCATGTAATACCATCTTCAAGTCTCAATCCCGTATGAATCGAAACTTCATATTTCCGGTCATATCCAAATTTAATGTTTCTCAGAATCGTCCCAAAAATAAAATTAAAACTGCACTGAAAAATTGCACCTTTTTGGACACCTGAGCTCTCGCGGTCGGCAGGCCATCTGGATCGGCCTGCCGAAATGAAGGTTCGGCCTGCCGGCAGAGCACCAAAATTTCTGCCCCCTGTCGGCCTGCCGGACCACTCCGGCCTGCGATCTGTGACCTTCGGCCTGCCGAACTGTGTCCGGCATGCCGACCGAGCAGAAACCCTCATCCAGAAAATACAATTTTAATGCAATTCATCAATTTTATTTTCAACAATTCAAAAACATAAAATTAGAGACTCAGGAAATACCTGGAGGCGCCATCATCATTCTTCTAGATCCGACTTCTCGTCCGTCTTCAATAATTATTTAATTACAAAATTCTTACAAATTAAAATAAATAATAATTCCTAGACGGAGATGATAGTCCGCCATCTAATTACATGAAAAACCTAGATACACATTCTAACCTCTAAGGAACCATAACCGGTATTAATTAATTAATAAATAATTAAACAAATTTAATCAACCATAATTAATTAATAAACATTACCACATAATCCATGACAACATAATATTATATAGAAACCTAGAGTGCCATCTCTCTATAAAATTCAATTCAAGCATAGGAGAGATTAAGATCACAAAATTTATGCATAACATGATCACAAACTTGCAAATTTATGTAAAAACCTGGCTCTGATACCAATTGTTGGAAACAAAGTGCGCAGCAATTTTTAAAATTTTCATCAGAGTATTTCCAAAACACAAGTTTGACATGTATATGTATAAATTAACAGATCTTACTACCTTGTGAAGAACCTCCGCACCTGTGTAGAGAAGTAACGTTCCAGAAGAGCCTCAACCAACTGGTCTTCTTTGCTATTCTCTATCCACAACCGGAGTGAGTGTGGGCTCACACGTACAGCTCTTCCACCGGTGACTCTCCTTCCAACCAAGAGAGAACCCAAAGCTAGTGTTTGATTTGTGAACAAAAGCTCTCAGGGAGTTTTAGATGCTCACTAGAAGAGTATCACTCTTAATTTCAATTGATCTGAGTAAATCATGAGACTCACTCCCTTTATATAGCCATTGGTCCTAGGGTCAGTCCTTATTAGATTAGGTCTCAAAAACTCAAACAGAATCAAGTTCGGATCAATATTTGATAAGATCTGCATGAAAACGCGTAATCTTATCTCCCACTGATTGGTAGGCCGAACAGGCCCCATCGGCAGGCCGACCACGTCATTTGACAGGCTGAACTCCCGAGAAAAATCTCTGCGAATCTTTTATTTTCCACCCGTGATTCTAAAGGATAAACAGGCCCCATCAACAGGCTGGCCATGTCATTCGACAGGCCGAACTCCCGAGAAAAATCTCCGCGAATCTTTATTTTTTACCCATGATTCTAAAGGATAAAGTCTCAATTTTGATTCAAATAACCCAATAGAGAAGATATCTGATCAAAATAAACTTTATCAAGATAATCTCTAAGAAAATAAATCAATTCACAATAATTCTACAAGTTTATCTTGATCTAATCTATCCAAAATTAAATCAACCGATAAACAGACAAGAATTACCCGATCCCAATAATTCAACAAGTTTATCTTAAATTTATTTTATTACAAAATTAATTCAACCAATAAATAGACATGAATTATTTGATTCTTACAAATTTTAAACCAATCTGATAATTTCGACATAAGTCACCAATTATTGAAAAAACACGCCGTGTCGTTATAGGATTTTGTGAGCTAGCAAAGGGGATCAAAATAGACCTATAAAGTTCAAGCTCATGATAATTATGAAATCCAATATTCCATATATATTTCACAATTATCAACTCCAACGCTACTC